>JAQGAK010002957.1:0-17200 GCA_034696945.1 Lipothrix lubbocki
ATTTTGTAATTAAGTGCCAGTACAGTAAAATCTAGCAATTAATGTTAAAACAAAACTATATTTTTAAATTTCCCAAGATTTTCTGAAAGCATTACAATAATAACTTTGAATTCCCAACCTTTTTTCTCAGCAATTTAAACAAAACAACACAACACGGTGTTAATGTGTTTAAATTGAAGTTTATGTTAAATTAGATTTTTCGGAATTTTTATAGATTTTTGTTTTTTCTGTTATTTCACATAGAATATCTTACAGAAACATGAATGATGTTTAGCAAAAGTCGATGTTTTAAACATTTAAGACTGCAAATTAGCAATGCATTAGCCGTTTTAACTGTTTTATCGAAAACTAGATAGTTAGGAGACAAAATCTTAACTAAAAAGTACGTAATTTAAAAATACGAAATTTACGAAATGAAAAATACATTTTTGCGAAATTTGATGATCAAAAACTGCAAAATATTCCCAACCCTAATAATAAATATTCAGTTTTACCCATTCAATGCAATAAAATAATATACCGAATATCGTCATTGTATTTTTGTTAAAATTTGTTTTCATTTAGTTTTTCAAGCAATGTACGTATGCAATTGATAAATCATCTAGGTTTACAATGCTCTGACAAATTGTGTTTCCTTGCGAATAGAAATTTAATGCGATTTAAATCACGCTACCATAAAACGGGCTGATATTCGATTCACTATTCATTCAGTTGACGCTAAGAGCCTCGAGATTCCCTCCTGTTCATTCGTTATCACTTTTAAAGTTTCTTTGTTTAATTCACGTTTACTCAATTTAATGCAAATTTTTCGCCGTTCATTTGATTAAACAAATTCAAAACAAAAATCAAAAAATTAAGGCGAATCGAACAAAAAATATTGTATATTTTATAATAATTCATATTGTTCATAACGTTGAGTAGTGCTGTAAACAAATTACTACGTCAGGTTATGTGGCTTTCATTTTTCTGGCAACAAGTTATAGGCGTACATTAGTTGATACGAGAAGACTTCCGGGGGGATAAAGAACAAAATTCAGATAAATCAGCGTGGATTTGGCGGATGATATACTCTCTGACTTGCGAAATGATGATGCGGCTAGCAAAACTGACGACGCGGTGCCGGACTTTATGACTGATTGTCTGAATGATACAGAAGGAGCCCAAGAATATGAGGGAACCTCTTTGTGCAAAAGTATGCTAGTCATTTGATCGTATTTCAAATTGTGAGTGAGATTAAGGAGGGATTACAGAGTCCCTGAAAATTGCAAACTTCTGTCGATTCCAAAAGTCAATACACACGTTGGCTAAACTGGATAAAATTCCTCGAGCTACTGATGCGAAGTTACAAAGCTCACGTATGAAGTTTAGTTTTGCCCGTCACTTGTGAGATAGTTGCAAATTCAAGAATTAACTCTTACAATAATGCTTCTAATATTCTTCAATCCGTCCTCAGTGAGCTAATGCGGATTACTGTGGATTCGTAAACCGCGATGGGAATGACCTATAAAGACAACTGCCAGAAGAAAGACAGCTATTAAATCATCTCTAAATAACGATGTAGCTAGAATTTGCGACACCAAAACTGCTCCCGGAGAAGGGCTCTTTGGTGATAATGTGGAACAAGACGTTCGGGTAGTAAATGCTGTTGCAAAAAAAGCCCGAGAAGTTCCCTCGATCGGGGTTTAAACCCTATAACAAGAACTTCAGTCGTCAACACAGCAAGTTCTCGGGTTCATATAATATAAACTTCAAGGGACCCGCACGTGCAGTGCGGAAAACGTATCAGTCAAATTACAAGCAAACCGGACAAAGCTCAGTGCCACCAGCTCAGCTGTAAAAGTAGTGAGTAGATATACTTGTAATTTAAGTAAACATAGGAAACAATCATATAAGATCCAGCTGTTTTAGAAACAATACAAAGTTATAAAATCCCTTTCCGTTGTTACCCACGACAATTTCACGAACCGACGGCTGTTAAAATGACGAGTTCTGAGTCTACCGCTTGCTCAGCATGTGTTAACCATTTAATTCAAAGTAGGGCTATAGACGAATGCAGTCCTGTCAAAGGTCAGTTTATTACAAATATTTTTATTTTACCAAAGTCGTAAAGAGTGGATACCGGTTAATTCTTAATTTTAAAGCATTAAATGATTATGTTGAGAACCGCCACTTCTGAGGATTATCGTTCCGTTTGTAATCTTTTAGAACGGCATGTGTACGATAGACCGTATGAACGCGTATCACTTAGTTCTAATTTACACAGAGTTTCGCACATATTTAAGGTTCCAATTTAATAACAAATTATATCAGTATAATTGTCTCCCGTTTGGTTTATGTACGGCTCCCCGTATATTTACAAAAATAGTAAGACCAGTAGTAACGTATATTCGCTCATTTGAAATAAAATGTGTACATTATTTGGATGATCTATTATCGCTTGATTATTCCTGTAAACTCAAAGAGTATAGTGTCGCTTAATTATTAAAACATTTCAAAAGCTAGGTATTACCTTCGCAGAGAGTTCAGTATTTAGGGTTTATTTTTTAAACTACTAACATGAGTTTACCTGTACGACATCGTGTAATTATTTCATAGATTGAAAATATGGATATTTCGCGGTGATTTAAAAGCGTTTATGGTTTATTTAAAAGTTGAGACCCAACCGGTTTTGATTTAACAGTATAAAGAGATTGTTCACTCACCGGTTGGGGAGAACATGTATCTGGACCAACAATCACATTAATGAATTAGAGTTAAGAGCGGTCCTACAGATAAATCTCGGTATTTTACCGAGAATTGATAATACAACTGCGATTGCTTACGTTAATCGCATGGGCAGTTGCCAAACACTGAGATTACATGAAGTTGCAAAGAAAATTCGGCAATTCTGTGAATGTAGGCACATTCAGTTATTTGTTTTATACATTTCCAGCAGCAACATATATATTGCAGACATTGAGTCACACAGGGAGTATCAATTTGATGATTGGACTTTTAGTTTATATATTTGTATATATATTTTCGCAATGTGACAAATTTGTGCCATGGTTACCTGACCCAGACGCAGATATGTTGATGCGTTTCTACGTGTACCAACATATTTTTTTATTGCTTTCCTCTCTTTGGTTATTTCAAAAAGTAGTTGGTATTGTTATGGCCTCTTGTTGGCCCTCACAAGTTTGGTTTACTTTGTCTAATGAGATGGTGGTTTCACAAACTTTAACAATAGGACCTTCAGATAATTTGCTTTTCTTTCCTCAATGTAGACAGCAACATCCACTAAAAAAGTCTCTGAAGTTAATGGTAGCAATTATATCTGGAAGTCTTGAGTTAAGTAAAGTATTCCAACTCATGTAGTAGAAGTGATTGTGCAATCAATTGCCCGTTACATGTAGTCAATGTGAGAAAAGTTTAAAAAAAGTGGTTTAAATTTTGTTATGATGAAAACAAGTGTGAATGAAACCCCCCTTCAGTTGTTGACGTGCTTGCGATTTTGACAAAGTTATTTAGAGTTAAAGGTAGTTTTACAAGTGTGAACACAGTTTGATCTGCGTTATCGCTAATACTTTTTTCATGTGAAGGTGTAGCGTTTGGTAACCATGTGATAGTTTGTAAATTAATGAAAGCTATTGGAAGGATTAAACCACCTAAAGCGCGATATAAGCTAGATATAGCGAAGGGATTGACGCATGTGATCAAGCTCACTTTCAACAGAATGTGGATGGCAAACTGTAAAAGCGCGGTGAACTAAAGAATCGACCACTGAGATTTTATGTGATTTGTGGTGGAAAGAGTATAATTCAGGTACTGATCCGTATGTGTGGGCTTCCTGTAAATTTTGGTGAGGCTTAATAAGTAATAATGTTACTATTAGTATTACTAGGTTTCTGAAATGTTCAAAACCTGGAATACCAGAGAAGCCTTTAGTTTAAGAATCTATTGTAGATAATGAAAAGTTGTGTGTTGTGTCGGTTCTAAAGGAGTACCTAAATATACATAAATACAATCAAACTTCAACTTCCAAGTAAGTCTCGTTTAATTTCCAATTATGTCCGCACTTTGATGAACTAACAGTGTTAATATTTAATGACAGTAGTAAACACATTGACATGCAGTTGAGCATACGGATGTTATTACGATTTTCTGTATTTTCAGCATTTTCCAAAAACAAAAGTTTGAAAGATTTAAAAGACAAGGAAATCTCACGAAAAAAAAGAAAATCTAGATTGAATTAAAAAGTAGCTACGTTATATATTAAAACAATAAGATATTCTCGATTCCCAATATTTCACTGATTTTTAGTTCACGTGACAATAAATGTAGAAAAGTCTTTTTATTTTAACTAATCATCACGACTCAAAGGGGTATCGATTTGAATTGAAATTTTGAGTAGATATTTAGAATTTATCTGGAAATTAGGGACAATCTATCATAATTTTGCATATTCTTAATTCTTAGTCTGTTGGTTTTCATTTTAGTTGCAGTGACGTTGAATTGGAATGATGTATTTATAATAGCGTTGAAACAAACAAACATTATCCATTTGATTAATCTAAGTACACATTGAAGTCACTTAGTCTGATGTAAAATAATAGTTGTGGTAATAGAAACCGATAATTTTATTTGCAAGATATATTTAAACCATGAATATGTACTAATGTTTTAAGAATACGAAAAATAATGCCGATTTAAACTACATTGTGATTAAGCTTGAAACAAATTTACCAAGTTTGGCCATTTCCGGTGAATTGACTAAAATATTCCTACTCTACTGTATTACTTGTTCCATGTATGTACTATGAAAAACTATGACACTATTTGGCGTAATTTCTCTCAAGACCTTTATTTAAAGTCTCGATTGATTATTATACTCTTTATACCGAATTGGAGTAGAAATCCACAACTCTACAATAATTCATTTTCTTAGTTTTATATCAAATGAGAAGCTATACACTTACTTACTATTGTGCAGGGTGTATTTAAATATTTATTTAAATAGGCAATCATTTATGGATAACAATACTGAAAAATGCTTTCAATTCTTTGTTGGGGAATCGTTCGAGGCAGCGAATAATGAGTAGGTTTGTGATATTCCATCTGCGCATGAATATAAATCAAGTTCTCACATCTGGCAATCATGCTATGTAAGTGGCTACAAATACTTAAAGTACTACACAATATATACTTACACGTTTACATTTTTTAATTTTTAAAAGAAATACCACCCGGAACTTACTTTAATCCAAATGGATCACTAAAAGGAATTCGAACCATGATATTTTATAAATTGTCTTGTCCCGTAAGTCAAAAATACTGCCACCGTTAAAATTAATGGGTGGAGAAATTTTAGCTGTTAAGTTAAATTAGCTGCTAATTTCGTTCTTTTACTATTCAGATCTCACAATTTTCCTCCGTATATATTTTACTTGAAATTAAATTAAAAACAAGCGCTATGCGTTTGTCTACCAACTAACTAGCGTAGTCGTTTCCTTCCCAGAGTCCCATGTTTTTGTTCCTGGGTTTTTACAGCTTACAGCTTCACAAAATTAGAAATCTTAGTTAATACGATAGGCAAGCTTAATTAGTTCTAATATATTCACTTATTTGTATGTAACTGTTCAGAAAATTGTCAAAAATAAGTTTTTCTTTTAGAACTGTTGGTGCCTCTTTGTTTTAGAAGGAAAAATAAGAACTATTACAAAGTTTATAAGTTGGTAATATTCTTCAGTATGCTTACGGCAGCAGAAAATACCAATAACATCCGTTTGCTCAATTTTATCTCAAAATGGTTACTTCTACCCTTAACGGTTTACCAGGTTGAGAGTTCATTTAACTCCGCTACTAACCACCACAACAATGGGCATTTGACACTTTCAAAACATGAACAAACAAGAATAAATGAGAACTGCGGGATTTCCCTAAAGACACAATGGCAAACGTACAAAATCTTTTTAGGATATTGCAGCATTCATAACAGTGTGTTATTACTCCGCTTGTTCTTTTCATTCCTGAACGGCGGGAACAACAACGTTCATGAACTGGTCATTCACATCTTCTTCTGCATAGTCGTTTGGACCGTTCTACCTTGGATCTACTTGTGCTTCTTCAAGCGTCCCGAATACGCCGTCATGATTGCCAATGACATTTGCTCTAACATGTCTGGTAAGAATCTTTATTATTTAAAGTAACCTAATAAACGAAATAAACCTAAAAATCAAAATAGTTAAATAGTAAATATAATATTAAGAGTAAAATTTAGCCGCTACCTGGAACAATTTCAGACAAACCCCCCAGAAGTTTAAGAAATCTGAGCAAGCAAGAAATGTTTGCTAAATATTTATGGCTAAGCATTTCTGCAACCGGTGTAATGGTGTGTGCATTTCAAGCTTGGAATCATGACGCACCTTATGCTTTGCCATCACTTATTCCCCAAGCATCTGGATACCGTAAATTTGTACTTGCATTCTATTTGCTGGATTTCGCCAATATGACCATCATCGTTTCCTGTGCATTTTTCGTCCTCCTCATTCATTCCCTGGTCTTTGAAATGACGCGCACAAAGCTTGAGAAAATTAAAAGTGCAGTATTACTTTTGACGGATTCTGGGTAAATAAAAAATAAAAGACATAAATTGTGTTAATCGGTTGAGAAAGATTTGGTAACTTTTCTCTTGTTTTTAAGGAACAATATGCCCGCCCACAAAATATATGAAGTACTCATGTCAATTCGTCGCGTTCAGCTCTTCGTCCAATTTTTCAATCAGAGCAATTCGACAATTGTTTTTATGTTAAAATTCGATTGCATCATTATGGGAATATTTGGCGGATATGGTGCCGTGAGATACTTTGCGCCCCTCTTATTCACCAGACTCCTTTCAACGATTACTTTCTTAAATGGTGCACTCGTATTCGGCTTATTTTACGAAAAGGCATTCAAAATACCAGAAGAAACCAAATTAGTCAAGATAGTTTGTCATGGCGCAATAATAAAGTGTGCAGTAAAGAGGACGAGAATGGAATTATCTAAAACATTGAACTCTTTTCCGGACGTTGGAATTATGGTTGGGTCGTTCAGACTTCTGGAGCGGGAATCAACGCCTGTATTTCTACACTTTGTCATGTATCACATTGGCAGCATGCTTGTTTCCACTAATGCAGCAGCACTTGCTATTTCTTAAATGAAGAGTCGTCGGGTTCAGCGGAGTCAGCAGTATTTCATTACAAGTTTCCATTTATGACATACAGTGAAGACTCTATAACGGCACCCTATAAATCCTATCTATTTGACCGTGTGGGGGGAATTATAATAATTTCGAGTTTTTTTATTTTGTTTAATTTTTTGGCGATTAAATGTATCTATACATATAAAAGAAATTAATTTAACGACAAAAACAAAAATTAATAAACACCCAAAACATTTCGTTTCTATGACAGTAAAATAAATTATTGCTAGTAGAGGAATTGATAATCGATATTGATCCAACTCGTAACAACAATAAATACTACTTTTGCGTATAATTTTCCGATCGGATGTAGTTTTAGGGTTCAGCCGTCACTTTAGCCTGTGGTTTTATGATTGAAGAATGAGGCGATGATTAACGCCCAGCAATTAAAATTGAATGCAAGATCTGAAAATACTAAATTACTAAAAGCAATTATAAAGTGTCAGAATTCACGGAATTATTACTCGTGAAGAAACACTATAGGAGTATCTAGAATTATTCAGCATTCAGCCCAATCGTTTAACGGTAATTATTTCGTTTAAATTTAATTATTGCAATATACCAAATGTACTTGCGTATATAAAGCGTAGTTGGACCTAAAAGAGTAAACCAGGCAGTCGAGTTCTATCACATTGTAGCCATCATCGTTCTCCTAAAGTGTTAAAATGCTCACATTGCATGAAAACGAAAACAACATACTCTTGCTTACTTGGCTGTCGAAGCTTACATTGCTTCCCATCTACATTCACACCATGGACAAGCGACCAACCCATAGTGAAATGGGTCGGCGAGGGTCCAAGCAAGGAACAGTCAGCCATTTTTATCGCATTACACTGAATTTTACTGGCGTGAAAAGCCAGATTTATAAAATTATTGCCACTTATTGTTTCATGTACAACATGCAGCTAAATTTACGCCTCACGTATTATTTCCTGCGCAGCTATAAAATTGCAGCTAATGAAGTTGCGCTTCATTTATTTTTCGGCTTAGCTGGATGGATAATACTTCCATGGATGTATTTGAGTTTCTTCAAACGACCTGAGTACACCGCAATGATTTTCAATCAAATCTGTTCCAGCATGTCAGGTATGGGATGCAAATTTGAGATAACCAGCAATATCTGTACAACTAAACATTTCGTCATGTTGAGTATACGATAATAACACTTTTGGGTGTGTAAATTTCAGACAAACAGCCCCGAAGATTACTGCACCTAACGAAGCAGGAAATTTTGGCAAAGTATTTATGGTTACTCATTGTTGCAACCGCGGCGTTTATTGGGGTTTTCCGAGCACACAATTATGATGCATCTTATGGACTTTTTTCAATTCTTCCACCGCTTTTCCGCTATAAATTTTTAATACCAATTATGTATTTACTGGATATAACTTATGAAAACGTATTAATTTCATGCGCCTTTATCACACTGTTGACTCATTCCCTGGCTTTTGAAATGACCGCATCAAAGTTGGAGAAATTTAGCACCACTGGGATAACGCTGCTAAGTAGAGAAAGGTGTGTAATTTATTTTGTACTAATATGTATTCACATTGAATTCATTGCTTTGTGGTCAAACAAGACGTCAATCGCCCAAAACATTACTTACCATAAATGGATTTTAAAAACTGACAGGTCCCTGGCGCCATACAAAGAAGTTTTGAATATTCTCAAAGAAATTCGGCAGATACAACTCTTCGTTCAATTTTTCAACCAAAGCAATTCTACAATTATTTTTCTTGCAAAATTTGCGTGTGTCAACATGGGAATATTTGCTGGATATGGTGCGATAAGATACTTTGCCCTGCAACCATTAACAAGATTCATGTCAGCAATCATCACACTTGACGTCGCCATAGTTTATGCACTATTCTACGAAAAAGCTTTCAAAGTTCCGGAAGAAATCCAGAAAATGACTAGCCAATTCCAGGTCGTTCTTTCGAGCTACACTGGGAAGCAAGGAATCGTAGAATCAAAGCGACTAAAATCTATTCCAACGTTTGGATTCATGGTTGGACCTTTCAACTTTTTGGAACGAGCATCCACTCTGATTTACCTCCATTTTGTTTTATATCATATTGGCACCCTACTCGTGTCTACCAACGCACAGGCTTGATTTAAATATATAACTCCGGAACCTCACACAAACGCTTATTAATAGGGCTGGGACTATTTCGCGTTTTTGGCGCAAAAAAATTTGCAAAATTACAGTCAATTTTTTGCGGTATTTTGCAAAATTGAAGACGAAATTTCGCGGTATTTCGCGATTTTTATACAGTTTTTTAATTTTGTGTTTTTTCTGGCTTTATTTTTTGGTCTAACTGGTTTTTACCATCATTTTTACGAGTTATTTTCAATTTTGAGCCGTTTTAAATGCCAAAAGTCGATCAAAATAATATAGGAATTTATTTTTCTAACCAAAATTGACGTTTTTGTGCAATAAATTCCAAAAAAGTTGTTAGAGTTCAAATTTCGCGGTATTTCGTAAAAATTTTGTATATTTCGCAGTATTTCGCGTTGTTACACTATTTGTCGCGCATTTCGCGATTTTAAAATTTAATTTTTGTGGTTTTGGGATGTTCGGATGCCCAATAAAACAATTTACCCAGCTGGGAATACACTATTATGAATTTTTAATTTTATCGTGTTTTTCGCGATTTCCCAGCCCTACTTATTAAGGACGCTTAATGAATCTATTATGGCGCTTTATTAATTGTACCATGCTTTATTTCGTGTGAGCCGTTATGTTAATAAAATTGTGCAGTAAAATAAATATTTATTGGAAATACATTAAAATGAGCAGTTGAAGAAGCAACTTTGCAAAAATTAAAACAGACCAGCAGTAAGAGCAGTTATTATGTATTGTTTACCATTAAAATCGTTTATCTTTAGTAATGCAATATAAAGATTAATTGTTTACGTCAAAATCAAACGACGCATACCCAGAAGGAAAGTACCATAATGACGTCGTCAAACTTTTTACAATAATTGATAATAAAAGTAAATACCATCAAAAGGGTTTGGAAAATTAAGTTTAGAGTAGATACAATTAATTAATTTTTTAATTGGAATACTATTCATTTAGCGATGCCTTATTAGCAACTCCATTGAATTATTTGTATTACAGTTGTTAATTACTTTCCATTGACCAAAATCGTCAAAAATAACTTTATTGAACAATGGTTATCTTTATCGTGGGAGTAAATAGAAATTCTGTTGAGCATGATCTCGTCCATATTTATTATTTACAACCACTTGTAAATATGTGATCGTCACTCGGCTCCACTTGATTCTCATGCAGAGGCCACTCATGTATACACGTATGCATGCCGTAAAATACGTAAAAAGTTCAACAGGAAATGGAAATATTACTTATTGGTTAAAATGATTATTGTATCCCTCTTGCAAACATGTGCATCTATGTCTACAAAGCTATGGGATTTCCTAAACAATCTAGGTTTATAAACCCAGGGTTTCAAATTACTACCAGATTCTGTCGAATAACCAATTTAATAAAAGACAACCTTAACCTGCTGAACATGCTTACAAACATTAACTAGAATTTCCTCTACAAAATATGAGTTAGGACGAGCGAAGAAAATATCTTGCACGGTGAGATGCCGTAAAATAATTCAGTGGCTTTGCCGGTAAGTAACCACATCCAAGGTTAAATATGAAGGAAAGCGTTCGAGAAGGATACTCTAAATGCAACATTCAGAATAAATTGTTTAACGTTTCTGAAAGAATCGAACACAATTAGGAAATTGATTACTTTCGTGTGATTACAAATTTCCATTGATCGTTGGTGTAATTAGGCCAGCCATCACCATGCTGTACAAGTATGAGAGAAATTGTTAATTTGATTAATATGTTGTGTAACCCTGCTTGAAAAATTTATACAACGGATTAATTTTTGTTTGGGTGATATAGCGCTATTTGTGCTATAGTGATAATATCCGCTCTTAGGAATTCCTAATTTTTTTGATTAATAATGTGCTGTAACGACGAAATATTGTTAATTTTGTAGCCACGTATTTGTTTTACACAGCAATCGGACGTAATGGAAACGGAAGTATACATATTTACTTGTGATTTGCATAGTATGCCAATAACAGTTATTACGCCCAGATGTCTTTACTCTATATTTGAATTGAATAACGTAAGTCGTTAGTCATGCTAATGCATTTGTTCAGAATATTTGTACCGATAATATTTGTTCCGAAATCAAACCGGAACTCAGTCGTATACTTCACCATACATGCCGAAAATTTGCCAAAGCTAAAGGCTACATCACGGGAGAATATAACCGGATGTTACATTTCAATGGAAAAAACAAATTAAATTAAAATTAGTAGAAAGCAAATATGAATTACAAATAATATTTCCTTTTCCTGGAAGATATAATTATTGCGTACACAGGTTTAGCAACCCTGCAACTTTAGTTATGGGTATGCTTATAAAAGTCCTTCTTTTAATTCGCATAAATGCAATATTATAGCGAACAAGTTTAGGAATCCGGTAACTTTCATACTTGGTTTTCTCATAGTGATATCCTAACTTATACCTAATTATATAAATTTGTAGCATTTTAAATTTGTTTCGCAACTAACTTTGGAGCAAGGCTTTGAATTTAGCTTTTGACTTTAGTCACACCCAATAAGCCCTACAATATTTGAATTTGTTTTATTTAAGACATCTTTAATCTCGATAGGTTTTATATAAATAGTAATATTATAGTACCTTGTATGAAGTAAACTCTATTTAAAATACTTGCAGGGCGCTCCAGCGTATATTTCAATATTTAAACATGCTCACAAGAGAAGAAAACTTGTATAATATTCGTTTCCTGGCTTTCCTTGCGAAATGGAATTTGCTTCCGATAGAAGTTTTTGAAATTCAAAATGCTTCAGCTTTGTCGCATTCATCTGCTGGTGCTACCCCAAACATTTCAATTAAAAAAATTGAACTTGAAGATTCAAATTGTTCAGTTACCCTACAGGGTGAGACCCACAGACACAGCTATAAAATTTCTTTCTCTACGCGTCGTCAGTATTTATACAGATATGTTGTTGGGTACATTGTTGGCTACAACATTCTCCTGAACATCCGCCTACTCAATTTGGCCGCACACAAAGTCGCCATTTCCAACACGTGTGTACACCTATTTTTCTGTCTGGTCGGTTGGGTGGTCATTCCTTCGATATATTTGATTTATTTCAAATGGAAGGATTACGTTGTTATGATTTACAATGAAGTTTGGTCAAACTTGCCAGGTGAAATATTTGAAACACAGAATTACAAATTTTGAACATAAAATCAAACTTAATCAAAAAATGATTGTTGCTGTTAGGTTTTATAATGAATAATAATAAATTCTAATTAGTAAATGTTTCAGATCAACCCAGCAGAAGCTTGAGAAGTTTGAATTTGCAAGAGATGTTAGCCAAGTATTTCTGGTTGGCCGTCATTATAACCGCCGGATCAATGTCCATGTGCCAAGCTTGGAATAATACTGCACCGTATTCATTGCCATCGCTCCTTCCACCTAATTGCAGATACAAACTTGTAGTTTTGGTGCTCTGCCCCCTGGACGCCATGAACAATGTCATTCTAATGACATCAGGATATTTTCCAATCCTCATACATTCTCTTGTTTTTGAAATGATCTGCTCAGAGTTGGGAAAAATAAAGAGCGCTATTTCTGAATTGATGGAATCCAGGTAACTACACATATGACTAAAATGCACTAAAGGAGAAAAACAAGGATTAAACGATTAGAATACTTGCGCCAAAATAAGCTGCACATGGAGGTACATACTTTTAATTTTGCAGGAAAATTCTGTTGAAACGGGGCATCATAAAAATAATCACGGATATTCGTAAAATTCAACTCTTCGTCCAACTATTCAACTAGTCAAATTCCACAATTATATTTACTCTAAAGCTGGCTTGCCTAGCGTTAGGAATATTTGGTGGATATGGTGCCCTACGATACTTTTCTACTCGACCTGTGATAAGGGCACTTTCCGCTCTGGTTGCATTAGACGCAGGAATTTTATTTGGACTCTTTTACCAAAGAGCATTTAAAGTACCGGAGTGCACCCAACTTCTACGGATTCAGCTCTTTGTTGCCCTTCAAGGCTGTTCAGAGAAAAAAGCAAGGCAACAAATGCTCAAACTTGTGCGGTCCATTCCCACATTTGGAATCATGGTCGGATCTTTCAAATTACTAGAGCGAGAATCCACGCTCATATTCCTTCATTTCGTCTTATGCAACACTGGAAGTTTGCTTGTGTCGACCAATGCAAGGGCAACATTTGAGTAAGGAGGCAGTAATGCCAGTGAATAATTCCCAAACCCCCAATTGATTCTTCCATTCTCAATTTTCATAGACCCAAAATAGTTTGTTATTGTTGTGCAAAAACTCGTTGTTGTACCACATATGTTAAGTTAAGTATAATAAAATATTTACATTGGTAAAATTCATCAGAACAGCGTTGTTGGTTATAGAATTGTTTCTTATTACCGAAGGTCGTATTGCTTCGGGTAATAGCATTTTTGATGTAATTGGGCACACACGGAATAAACGTTTAGTTGTCGTTGTCAAGATCATAAATATTCGGGCTTACGTTACCATGACGTCCGATGTAAAATCTATCCTGAAAATACATTTAGAGGCATATTAGCTAAATGTGTAATCCAGAAGTACAAAAACCTTTATTGCGTATCAAACCAAAACAGAAATAGACGAGAATGTTTGTCAATGAACTGCAGTTGCCGAATAATGAAAACCAAAAGGTCACACTTTTAATTATAATCAATTCGTTTTGTCAATAATTATACAGTGAAAATTAATTTACAAGAACTAAATAGTACATACACACGTAAAATGCTAAAATCACTCATATTTTTACTAGTGTGACAAAAGATTGTTTATCGTCCATGTATTGTGATTATTGATTATGTAACGAGAGTTGATTACGACGTACAATCGCGTTTTTAAGTTCAAGTGGCTTACAATATTAACATAGCGTATGCAATTCTTGACTCAACGGAAGCAAATTAGTCTGAGATTATATTTCAAGTTCAAGTGCATCAGAATTCAATGACCGAAATGCAAACAATTTTCAATTACGATGTAATAATGATCAAATCAAATTATTTCCGATTGGAAATTTCCTCGTTATGGAAATGATAGCATCCCAACTCGCAGTGCAGGCAAGACAATGACATTAATAGATAATAATTTATAATCTAATAATAAAATTTTAGTATAAATAGCGAGTGTGGCAAGGGTAAATGCATCAAATACAATTTAATACAACACAAAGCAACAAACCATCATTTCTAATTCTCCTTAAAACTAGAGTAACTGAATTAACATGGCTAATATACTTAAGGTCGGAGTTTTGATCGCTGTCATCGCATTAGCCGCAGGTGAGTTTAATCTTCAAAATTATTTGAATTTTTCACCTTCTTCTAAGTATTTGGTTTAATTTGTGCCTCAACTTTTGATAATTTTTTATTTGTTTATTAAAGCGCTGCCTGCTACCGAAGATGAAAAGGACATTGGGACTGACATCGTTGGAGGAGAGGAGACCAAGCCTCATCAGTACCCTTCCATTGTTGACGTGAGAAGAGTTTCTGGTATGTTAATATATTTAAATGAACAACTGTACACATTCCTTATAGATTCTTAAATAATTATTATCTTGAATTTCATCATTAATTTTACAATTTGCAGGAAGCACCACTTATCACTCTTGCGGCGGGTCCATCGTCAACAGCCGATGGATCGTCACGGCTGCGCATTGCTCCACCGGCGCACCCGCAACGTACGAAATTGTAGCGGGAGACCACAACATTAACGTCGTAGAAGGCACTGAGCAAAGACGCCAAGTTACGAAGATCATTAGGCACGAGAAATACAATTCCGGAACATACGAGAATGACATTGCTATAATGGAAATCTCTCCGCCATTCGAATTGAACGGAGTCGTCGGCATTGTAGACCTGCCTGAGGCTGGGTACGTCGTTGACAAAGAAACGGTTGCGATTGGTTGGGGCCGACTCAGTTCCGGCGGCGCTTCCCCCGACACACTCCAACATGTCTCCGTGCCGTTTGTGAGCGACGCTGGTTGCCGCAGCGCTTATGGGCAGTCATTGATTTACGACTCGATGATCTGCGCTGGACATCCTGAAGGTGGGAAGGACGCTTGCCAGGGCGATTCCGGCGGTCCCTTGAACCACAATGGAAAGATGGTCGGACTCACTTCTTGGGGCTATGGATGCGCACAGGCTCAGTATCCTGGTGTTTACACTGAAACCTCTTTCTTCACGGAATGGATTGGTGACAACATTAGAGCCAATTCATAATCTTGTGTGAAAACTACTACTCTTGATTTTGGTTTTGTATTTTTACTTTACTTCATGAAATAATTTGAAAATGTGATTCTGAATAAACTTAAGTTATACATGAATTGATGAAAGTACTAAAATTAATTTACACTTAATTAATGCAATGATGCCGTACAAACAAATCATCACGTCAAACGTAGATATTTCAAAGACATTTTTCATTTTTGTTTTGTGTCTCGTGGATGCAATGAATGTAATCATTTTATCATCACCAGCGACACGTGGTCACGTTGTTGAAATGGGACGCACACAGTTGTCGGAAATCAAGAGCATTGTTTATGGATTGATTGAATCAGGATAACTGAATTATAAACAAAAGTAGAAGCTGAAATGGTACAAGACAAGATATAACGGTATCTAAATTCTGAACTTAATTGCAATTTAATTTTTTATGACAAGGGCAAAGTTTGAAAAAATGAGCATTCTGGAAATAATAAGGGGTGCAGGAGGTCACATACAACTTCTTCATTCAATGATTTATTCATTGTAATTATTCCATTTTGATATT
Source organism: Lipothrix lubbocki (assembly GCA_034696945.1). Classification (NCBI taxonomy): domain Eukaryota; kingdom Metazoa; phylum Arthropoda; class Collembola; order Symphypleona; family Sminthuridae; genus Lipothrix; species Lipothrix lubbocki. The sequence goes on from JAQGAK010002957.1 coordinate 16,146, forward strand.
TACTGTCTAGATTTTATGCACGACGTGGGGAATATTCGGCGGTCGGTAATGGTACAATAAGAAACTTTTCTACTCGGCTCGTGATAAAAGCATTTGTGGCGCTCACTTTACTGGGCACTGTACTTGGGCGCTTGAATTATTCTACGGCGCTTAAAATTCACTATAAAGGTACTTAAAATTCCCTATAAAGGTGCTTAAAGTCCCTGAGAGCACGAAAACATTAGTAATAATTCAGTTTATCGTAGCAAATATTACCTTACTGGTTAAGAAGGTTGATCACGGAGTTATTTACATTGATAAATGTGATTATTTATAAATAATATATTTATATACCCATTAATATTAACAGTTCTGCGATATTCATTTTACTCTTCATTTCAGTTCAGTTATAGAACCTAGAGTTAAATTGCATTAGAGTAAGCTATTTAATTGAACCATGGTTACCTTCTATGTAGGAGTAAGTATTATGTACACTAAACCAAACTACGTCGTGTCAAAATTTAGCAATTATGTTTTTTAAATCACTTTCATTAGTGGGTAATCACCCTTAATTGACTAGAAGAGAGTAGGTGTACATATAATAAATAATTATTGTCTATTCTGCCAAAATAAATTATAAAATTTCCAATCAAATTATCATCGATCGATTGCAATCATTATAGTTATTGTTTCCCTAAATAAAAAGGTTGCATGAAGTAAAGCAGTCCGCCACTCAATATCTCATCATTCAGAAGATAAAAACAATTTCGGCATTTCGTAGTTTGTACATAGTAGCTACGTTATAATTAGGCCTGGGACCATTTCGCGTTTTTGGCCCTAAACATTTCGCAAAATTACAGTCAATTTTTCGCGGTATTTCGCGGAATTGATGACTAAATTTTGCGGTATTTCGTGAAATTGATGACAAAATTTCGCGGTGTTTCGCGATTTCTATTCACAGTTTCTCAATTTTCTGTTTATTCTGACTTTATTTTGCGGTTTAAACATCATTTTCACAATTTTTACCAAGTTATTTTAATTTTGAGCAGTTTTTAAAGCCGAAAGTAGATAAAAAC
>JAQGAK010002958.1:0-17198 GCA_034696945.1 Lipothrix lubbocki
TTTTAACCAACAAATTTTAACCAACAAATTTTAACCAACAAATTTTAACCAACAAATTTTAACCAACAAATTTTAACCAACAAATTTTAACATACACAATTTAGCATACAAATTTTAACACACATTTTCATAAACAAAATTTCAGAGAAATCCATCGGCTAAATGAATTACCAATAAATGATTGAAAATAAATACCCAACCAACATCTGACACATCAACATTAAATATTCTACGTCCACACAATTGATGACAATATAAATAAAGATATACAAAGATTTTGATTGGACTGACATTGTAGTGTTGTAGTAATTGTAAACGAGCATCTGATTTAGATTCTTAGTTTAACAATTTCCCAAACGTATATACAAGTAAAATATCCTCCGGGATGATAAGGATTCCGTGCGTGACGAACGCAAATTGCTCAATGTCCATGTCAAACAAGCACGAAGGAATGGATCCCTGGGAGCCCAAATTGCGCTATAAAGATTTAAAGAACTACCTATATGGACGTATAACTGCATCCATATAAAGATAAAATACATATTATATATATGCAGTATAGCAGTAATAAATACATAATAATTGGTATACAAAATCATGATTATTACAGCTTTTCCAAACTTGTTGTTGTTATTACTATTTTTCATAGTTCAGATTTCCATGCTCGGTCAATATCTCATTATTAACGAGATTGATAATCTGCCCTGTTTAGTATTCCTATATGTAAATTATTATTGCAATAGTTTTGGAATGCAGTGGAACGGCCTGATGGTAATTGTATTAATAATAATTATTATTTTCCTGAGCTCCTAATAATAATTAGTAATGGTATAATTAATTACGTAATAATAAATAATTTTATTAAAAAATTAATTGATTTAATTAATTTAATTATTAATTACTGTTTATAAAAACAATTTAGTACAAAATCTTTTCTTTACGATTGATTCGCGTTATTATTAATTAATCGCATTTAAAAGTTGATAAATATTACCAAAATATTTACATAAAAAATAATAAAAAGGTAATCCGGAAAAATAAGATGCATTAGTTAAGAATTTTTAAATTATTATCCATTTTAAATTATTTTATTGATTAAGAATTTGTATTTACTTTACTAAATCTTTTAAAGCAAAACAAACAAACTTTGTAAGAGATTGGATAGAAAAGGTGTTTAGATTAAATCTTTTAAGTCTTTGAAAATCGTCAGGTACCGTGTGGAATTCCGGAAAATCAGGTGGATTGACGATGGGAAGAACGTGGTGATGACAGATGAGGCAATAAATCTTGTTTGTTCGCACGTTGTGTGTGGTTGTTGCTTCAAATGAGAAATGAGTGAGTGAAATGTGTCCATTATATAGTTTAAAAGTTTCCCATTCGGGAAAGAAAAATACTAAAGGTAATGATGTATATATGTATTCCATGTTATATTGTATATCTCTATATACCTTCCCTGTGTACTTGACCCGCAATATTATTTACTCTCACTGTTTTGATCGTCTGCAGCAAAGATTTTAGGGTGTAAAATTTAGGTCAGAAAAATTCAATTACATTTTCAATTCTCTCATATGTATACGAAATATATATTTCGTAACGTTTATAACTTATTATTAGTATATATAATAACAATAAATAAATAATTTATTCTCCGGTCGACACTACAGCCATAGCAAAGATACCGCGACGTAAATTATTACAGACTTGTCAATCTTTCTACAAATTAATGAAATTATTATAAATAAAATTAATTAATTACCATTTGTAGCTATATGTACTCTAAATCAAATCTTGAATCTTAAATATTTTAAAGTTTAATAATATTTACACAAGTAATGAATCTCCGTTGCTAAATAAAAATATTTTAGATCGTCATTTAGTTCATAATTATATATTAGAGATTCTTCCCTTATGTCAATTACTGTATGTACAATCCATTGCGTAATTTAAATATAAATTAAAAATTATTCAAACAAATCATTTTACAACTTTCACTTTCCAGAAAATTCCTTTGACAGCGCCCGATTCCCCTCTGCAATAAATTGCAACGTTTGATTTTTACAAGCGTCAAACAGATGCCGCAAAATTGAGTTTCAATAATAATAAAAAAAAATAGAAAATGCATCCTTATTTTATGTTCAATTCAAAATCTTCTTCCTTTTTATGTCAACCTGAAATAAGTCTGCCCTTTAAAATTGAATTATTCTTCTTCTTTTAAAATTGAAATCATCTTCCTTTTCTCCAAAAATTGAAATCTCTGTCCGTCCCTTCTTTTCCTCCATTTGAATTCAATAGAACGGACGGAGCACTAAGAGACTATTTTGGTTTGAATGGAAATGCGTATAAGAATAATCTTTAACGTATTCAACTAAAAATACTTTTTATTGCAATATATTTTTGAAAGGCAAAAATGTAAAGTGTACTATACAACAACAACGGCAACAAGTGATTCCATTTTTATTGTATTTGAGGTCAAAAGGCTGCCGCAAATGTCAACAATCATAGAGAGAACTGCCCTGCCTTCTCATTTCTCTTTTCCGTCTTGTTGTGTGGACCTTTGAGAAATTTGAGATCCACTGATTCTCTGATTTTCTGGTGGCTTTTCTCAATGAAATTGCGGTCCGTTTGAGACGACCGGAGGTCTCATCTCTCCCATTCCCCCCACCATTGTTCAACTATCTGTCCCGGTCATTCTACCTGCCAAAGCATGTCCATTTTTTATTTCTTCGGCCCGCCTCCCCATCAATACCATGTGACTGACTGAAGACCTGTCCGCGTGCATGGTGTGAAATTCCTGGCAGTCAATTTAATTTGATAATTTTTCAAAAACCTGAAAAATTAAACAAAATTATCTTACACGTGCAAAATATGGTTTTTAATATAATTTTCAATATTTTATTTAGGCTAAAAATTAATTTAATTTAAGTTAAAAATGAATTTAATTCAATTTAATTTCAAAAGGGATTGAAATCATTATTTTATATTAAAATGATGTATTAAATAATATAAATAAGTAAAATTTAAAAAAAAAATCTAAAAATCATATCGTGTTTTTGTCAGTATAATATTATGGATATCCCAAAAGTATTTTTAAAAAAGACAGTTGATCATCGGCTCAAGTGTATTTGAGAATATATAAGAGCAAACAATGCCTCGGGACGACAAGATTTATAGCCACCGAGACAAAAGTGTGCCTCAAACATGTAAACAGCATGTGTTGCATTCTTGGCAGATAATGTAATACAAAACTCCTTTTATTACTAATTCTCGGATCAACAGGGATGGGAAGACCAAACCGACCGACGGACACACCAAACCAAACCAAAGAGTTGTGGTGCTGGTGGTATGGGGAAAAATGTTCCCACACTTTAAACAGGTTAACAATTTAACACTTGTTGTTGCTGAGAATTTCCATTCGGACGTCATTCCTGAAAGGCTTCTTTCCTGTACTAATAGGTGCCTAAAAATTATTTATGCATGTCCATGTGTCGGATTTCAAATTATTGTTTCCTATACACAGGTGATAATGAATGATATTAAAGTTATTTTTACGTAATGAAGATTATTAAACAAATTTAGAATAGAAAATGAACAATAAAGCAGACAAAATAAACAATTAAACAAAATTAGAAATAAATAAATTTTAGAAAATTAAGAACGAATAAATTGTAATTATAATTCAACTCTAAATCAATATATTAATTTAATTAAAAATTAATTGTGATTAAATTGGGGATTTGTAATCAACACTATTCCATATTTGCGAATATTCCTAAAATAAATTGTACTGAACATTTGAATTAATTAAAATATAAAATAATCATATTATGTAATTTGTTTTTTTACAACCTTTTGGTAAATTGATATTTATCTTCAAAACCAATACCTACATTAGATTTTCCCAAATTAACCAGTAAAAACATTATTATTACAAGTAAGTAATACATATACTAATAACATTATTGCGGCACGCATCACCCCACATATTTGATAAATAATGCGACATCCCAACGTGTGTCTATAATGACCTATGTAGTTACGGTAACAATTATTTTAAAAATATAAGGTTTGCATTCACCACGTAACGCACGTCACAAAATAAACGTTTTTATTTAATTATTAATCAATATTAGGAAAATGTATTAATGTTCTTGCGGAGGCTAAAGTAAATTCTATTACTGCGCTAATGTATCAAAATATTTGTAATATTTGACCAATTTTTCGTGCATTTATTTATCATTTTATTGATTAAGTTGATTAATCAACCATCAAATGCAATTATGCCCAACTTGTTTGTCTACTTTGCGGCAAAGCCTCCAAAATATTTTGCATATATAAAAGATATGTGTAAAATGAAATTTAATTGTATTGAAAGTTGTCATCATCATCATCATCACCATGAAGTTCTCATCCTTACAATTAGCAATTTTAGCAACAATTGGACTTTTGTCCAGTGTTGAATCCAGAAATCTGGAGAGAAAAGGCCGTCCGGGACCGATTCCCGGCTGGGAAAAGGAAGGATGGGGTTCTCCAGGCAATTACGTTAAGGAAATTCGGGGTAAACACATTGACCTTGCACTCCCTGAAGGTGTTTCGAGATCTGCCGAACCAGAAGTTAGACAATCTACGGATTTGTGTAAATGCGGCTCCAGTTCACTACCCAGTAATCCAGTAAGTTTTGTTTCAAGAATATTTTGGTTTAGAAAAAAAAACGAATATTTTTTGAAAAATTAAAAAAAATATTTAGCACAATTATTAAAAATATTCTGTATTCTCTATAGAGAATGTATATAGAAAACATATATGTTTTTAAATATTTTAGCTCAGAATCGTCGGAGGCAATTCAACCCAAAACGGTCAGTTTCCATGGAGATGCTGGATTTACATTGGTGATAATTCCCGTGGCTACACCTGTGGGGCTACGATTATCACGCCGATCTGGATGCTCACGGCTGCTCATTGCTTTGACAATTTTAAATCCGGTCAATATGTTGAAGTTCGTTGTGGTGATATACGGTATAGTAATGCGAAATCCGTGTACGCTGACAAGTTAATCGTTCACGGGAGCTATGACAGTAATAGTATGAAGAATGACATAGCGCTCTTGCGTCTTCGGACGAGTCTGAATTTTTCATCGAACGTAAGTCTCAAACGCTTAATAATTCTAATCGAAAATTTTACTAAATTAATAAATTTTGAAAAAATAAACTACATATTTCTTCATAAATAATAATACAAATAATTATTTGGTAAACAGATCGGTCCAGCCTGTCTCCCATTTAATTATATCGGACAGACGTCACTAACGGGTAAAGTCCAGGGTTCGGGCTGGGGCGACACGCAAGAAGGCAGTGGTAGAGGATCCTCATCCCTTTTGAGGACTACATTGGACTTGATTACTAATGCAAAGTGCATTTCTTACTTGGGTAACACGATCAGCGGGACACAGTGTTGCACTTACACTCCTGGAAGGGACACTTGTCAGGTCAGGAGGATAAATCGGAGCAGTTAAATTATGTTCTAAATAGAAAATAAATTAAATTCCGATATTTTTCTAATGTGAAAAATTCAATTAAAATTGAACAAAATTAAGTTTAAAATTTTACTATGATTTAAATTCATTTACTAAATTACTACCCCATGTTCAAATGTTAAATACTATTGCAATTATTCCAGGGAGATTCCGGTGGCAGCATAGATTACCAGGGTAGTAATAGCAAATATTACGCTTTCGGAATTGTCAGCTATGGCTACGGCTGTGCTCGTGACAAGTCTCCAGGAGTCTACACCCGCGTTTCGGAGTACATCCGATCAAATAATACGTGGATTCAAACTAACACTGGTGAGGAGTTTTGTTCATATATACATACATTGTACAAAAAATATTTAATTAACTGCCGAATAATTAAAACAACGTGGCAGTAAGTGATCAGTACAATATTTAATTTCAACAAATTTTGAATTTTCTCGCAGGAGTCACCGACTTCTGCACGACGTAGACAAAACGGGCGGACATGGGAAAATCTCTCAATAAAAATGATAAAGAAACCCATTGATTAAAACTATTTTCTTTTTCCACACAATTGGAGAAAACGAATTATATTCGGTCTAAAATACTGCATTCTATCTTTTCTTTAGTATTCTTTCGCTTTGCTCTATATCACTTAAATTGTGTTTTGTCAATAAATCTGTCTTTAAAAAGCATTTGAGAAGTACTATTACGCAAGAAGTCGGATCAAGTTTATTTTGCTCTATGGAATTCAAAAATGTTTTTATTTTCAACATTGTTGTCATAAAACTATATTATTGTCATTAATCTAACAAAGTCATAATTTATTATTATCTTTATATGAAAGATTTCGACAAAGAAGCACATCCCTCGGGCATAAAAACGAGTCAAAAAAATAGAAAATGAGCATAAAATTGTTCTTGAGCATAAATTCCAGAAAATTTTCAAACGCCGTGAAAAATTATGGAAACAATGATAAATTGATTCAATCGTCCTGAGAAGTGATGAAAAAACCGTTAGAAATCCGTAGAATCAGTGGTAAAATAATTACGAGAATCTTCAAAACAGCACGGTAGAATGTACGTAACTTGACAAACTGTTTGAAAATTTGCAAAATTGTAATAAATATTGAAAATCAGTATATAGGTATAAATTTCAAGAAGAAAAGAGGCGGAATAATCATTTCCATTTGATATTCCATATACTATAAAACCATGAACAAAGCGAGAAAACTGAGCGAGCGGAAAACGGAAGACAGGCAGGCAAGGCGTGGCGAATGGAAATGCAAAGTAGGCGTTCATCCTTTGCCGGATTCGATCAACCCCACGCTCCACCCAGAAATTCGTACCCAAGCGATTCCAACTGAACAACAATACTTTAACAATGAACAAAACGAAACAAGCGAAATTCATCCCATAGTCCTGATCTTTATCCCTGATTCTTCCCTTTAGTCTTCATTTGCATCAACAATCAATGTCCTAATTCCTAAATACAAAGCCAAATACTACAAAATTTCTGATTTTAACTTAATCCTTGCATCTTTTTAAATCCTAAATATTGTTAAATTGAATATTAAATCCACGGCATTTGAGTTTACTGCAAATAACATTTATATTGTTAATAATAAAAATGTCTTTTTAATTTAAAAAAATGAGTTCCAAATCAATTTTTCTTTGAAAACTATGGACCTCCAATCTGTTGAACAATATTTGCACGAAATGAAATCATTAAATTTATTAATCAATTATTAATTGTAAAATGTTTATATACATGAAATCAAGAAAAATAAATTTTGACAAATTAGTCTTCATCATGAAGATTCAATGTTAAAGCTCTGAAAGAATTAATAATACCTAAAAATTAATAATAAAAAAAAGAAATTTTACAAAAATAAAAGTTTTGAATATATTTTACATTTAGAGCGCCATCTTTAAAAAAGCTCCGTCACCTGAAATTAAAATCAGCGAAGATAATAAAAAAGCATATTTACACTCGACTCAAACCCATTTTATGTATAGTCCAAAAAGTATGAATGCACATATATTTTAATATTTGATTTTATTACATATAGGATGAGTATACGCATGTAAAGAGTAAGCACTAAAAAGTTAAAATAAGGAAAACGGTAACCCGGAAATTTAATTATTGTTGAATAGAAGGGCAAGCAATATAATATATAAGAAGAAGAAAATAAAAATAGTGACGAAGAAAATAAAAATATTCCTAGATATATGTTCCTCGCTTTTGTTGTATATTGCTGTTGTTGTTGATTATGTTTAAGCAGCAATGTCAAAATCGCTTCCCTTGCAATTTAGGAAAGGAAAAGGGATGAAGGGTTGTTAGTTGGCGATAATAAACTTGGGCTTATATGTATGGTTTATGGTTATAAAATAAATATTTTGCCAACAACAGAAGAGAGATGCATATATCTGGGAGAAGAATAAAAGAAAGGGATTTATATATTTGCAGACGGTCGTAAACCTCCATCTTTTTCTCTATGAGAAGTTTGGGCTTGGCAATAACTAATAACATTAATATTATGACATTACATTTATAATAATAAGCCTATGGGGGTTGAGCTTTTTATCTTCGAAGAAAGAAAAAATTCAAAAACTATAAAGCGCAGGATAGATGTGCTAAAATCCAAAAGGATTTTAATGTATTTTTAGCTATTTTGAATACGTTAAAAATCATAGATTCAAGTAAATTTTTCGTTCTTGTTTTTGACGAGTTAGATATTTGATAGTGTATAGGGATTTTGAAAGGGAGATGCGGTTTTGTGAATTATAATTATATTTTTTAATTATTGCAATTTTATACCAATTGTATGAAAAAACAATAAAATTCAAAAAAAGAATACAATATTTTTAGTTTTTAAAGTTGTTAAACACATTTAAAAAAGCAAAAACAAATTATTATTGAATAAAAATTTATCGATCCCGTAAAATTATCAGTTGATTTCATATGCGACTTTATAGTTGATCTTCGCACACATTTTTGAATTCCTTACGTATGTGCTGATTTAACGGCGACATCACTAAATATCCTTTCTGGTTTGGATGCGAATATATGCTTTAATAATTATTTTCTTGATTTCCATACATACTTATGATGTTTTTTAATTGCTATTATTGCAGATGACATCGTCGTCTCTTTGTCATCATCATCAGATCACCTCCACCATCATCATGATTTCATGATCAAAACACCGGCATCATCATCATCATCAGCTCAGCCCTACAACTTTCCTCATCTATATGGCTTTTGGCTTGGCTTTTGTACTGGCTGAGCCATTATTATCTCGAAGGGGACCTTTGCTTTTTGGTTGGGGTGAGCTGTGTAAATCAAAAGGGACTATACATATAGAATATAGATGGATATGACTTCGAAGTTATTACATTTTACGGACGATCCGTACAGTATACACATATCACCAAGTCACAGGATCTTCTCTTGACAATTAGGACCCTGTTGTTGGGAAAGAGGATCGGGAAAGAGAATGAATCGGAATGGACCACCCTTAAGGCACCCATTCCTCCGACAGTAGGGTTCCCTCAAATAAGTATTTATATGGATGAGTTTTCCCTTTATATAATATATGTACCTACAAAAATGTAAAACATATCTGTGTATATTCCGTTCAAATTTTTTTTTCATTGTATCTTCTATAGTACAACATTTCTGGGCCGCTTGTGTTGTCGGAGATCATCGCTCTTGTTTGTTGCGTTGAACAGTTGTATGTAGTCAGGTTTTGTATTGTGTGAAGTAAAGGCTTCTCGCTACAAATAACATCGTCCACAGTCCTATGCTGATGATCAGGATCGCTTAAATATAGAGGAAATCTCAAGTACTCAAGTCAGTCAAGGCAGACCGCTTGACGCCTTTAAGACTTCGAAGACTCTTCTGTGCTGCTCCAAGATTTAACAATCAACGCTGCTGTCGATGAGACTTTACACATTCCTGGTTTAAATAGTTTGTTTTGAACGTTCTAAATTTTGTTGTAAACGTTTTAAATAGAAAACTATATACTAACAGTAATTAGAAGACTATTATAAACACAAATCGCTGTTAAAAAGTAATAAGATAATCACAACAAATGAGCCAAATTTCGTCGAGATTCCAGCATTTCGAATTGTAATAAGTGATTTATTTTTTATTGTTGTTCGTGAATTTAAGATATTTTTCTACCCTCGACTGGAACATTTTTATCAAGATTATACCTCGGCATAATAATAATTGTCTAAAACTGACATCGATCAATTTTGTTACGGATATTGCTGCTGTTATTTGTTATTTGCAAATGTGATCTCGAACAATTAGAAACTGCACGAGGAACCAGATTTTCAGCTTTTGTTGTTCAAAACGAGTGCAGATTCTTCTGGATAAAATTATTTTGAACCCAACTTGAACTTTTGACACCTGCTACTGTTTTTGGTGGAGTTTCTTCCTCAAGTTATTTGTGATACATTTTTCGTAGTGCGAGAAATTATTCGGACAAAACATGGATGTGTCAGTGAGTGGAGCTCTGAGCATTCGGCCGATCTTTTCTTCGGGGTATCCTTTTCAAGGTAAATACAACCACACACAATGATGATTTTGTAGCTTTTTAAAATTTGAACATTGAAATTCCCTCACGGTACCATCTTAATCTTAAAGGTTTACCAAAGGAAATAGTAATAATAAATTAACGAAAATATACGAAAGAACAAAAAAAGGACCATTTATTGCAGAACTGAATACTGGCGTTTGATAGTAATAAAATTGAAATATACAAATTAAAATAATATTGAAAATTCAATAATATTTTTAGGTCAAGGCCGGGTCAACCAGCTCGGCGGAGTATTTATAAACGGCCGTCCCTTACCAAATCATATTCGTTTGCGAGTCGTAGAATTGGCTGCTCAGGGAGTTCGTCCCTGCGTGATTTCCCGTCAACTTCGTGTCTCCCATGGCTGCGTTTCCAAAATCCTGAACCGTTATCAGGAAACGGGGAGCATTCGGCCGGGCGTTATTGGCGGGAGCAAGCCCCGGGTAGCGACGCCGGAGGTGGAGAAGAAGATCGACGAGTACAAGAAGGAGAATCCGGCTATTTTTTCTCATGAGATACGAGAACGTCTGATCAAGGTAAACCCGTTTTATATTTCTTCAATATTCAGCCTAAAATTATTTTTGATTAATATTTCTATTATTTTTCAAAATTTTTACTTCACCAATTAAAATAATAGTTGTTAAAAATTCTTTCTTTATTTTTTCTACTTTTTATTTAACAATTACAACCAGAATTTTCGATTACCTTTAATTTAGGAGTAAATAAATATATTCAAAATTGTTTATTCTTGCTTTTTATTGAATTTTGATTTTTGATGGCATTAGTTCTATTTTTTGTAAATTATTATTACAAAAAATTCAGAAGATCATAATTTTTATGTGCAGGAACAGATCTGTGACCGGAACTCAGCCCCCTCCGTCAGTTCCATTAGTCGGGTTTTACGAGGCGGTGGACCCTTTAAAAAGGAAGATTTGTATGATTTAAAGAGTCAAAAGGATCACAGTATTAATCGGATTTTGGGAGGTGAGCAAATTTTTTTTAAACCCATTTTTTAAACCAAAACTCCTACACACACGCTTTTAAAGAAGAAAAAAAAATGGAATCAAAAGGTTCCAATACAAAAACTGAATTTTGATTTCGTCCTCTTTAACTTTAAATCCTTCACTTCCTTGGGTCGTTTAAAAAAAATACAAATCCTGTCTTTCATCTTAATCCAACGCCAACACCACAAATATTTTAAGCAAAATTTATGGGACAAGCCTTGCCTTATATATAAAACATAAGCTAAAGGATGTTTTATAAAATATTATTATCATGGAAGGATCTTTTATAGAAAATCCTAAAGAAAGAATATTGACTTAAATATTTTAGTTTTTTTTCTAAATAAAAAAAAAGGATTGTCGGTGTAAATAAAAAATCTTTACATCTTTTTGAATTACCTATGTATTAGCTATTGCTTTGACTTCATCTGTATCATTTACACGGATTTCTTCACCAGTAAAGAAAGTGAATATGCCGCTATACCATATGTATGAAGATCAATATAATAATGGAGTCAAGATGGATAATAAGTATAAAAAATTGTAGAAAGCTCCTGGATCTTTTCAAAGAATATTCCTATACATATCCTACTATTCTGTATATATAATAGTTTGGCTTTGCTATGTTATATGTATTTCTACTTTACTTAATGTTTGTACAAAAAGAGCTTCGGTTCGGTTGTTGAAAAGAATTTCTAAAGCCTCCTCTTGCTTTTCTTGGTCGGCTGGACCTCAATAGGACTTACAACAGGTTACAAATGTTTTCATTTCGGCTGACCAGGGATTTCAAAGGGGCTTCTCCAAACTCACTTGTTCCAATAAACGATCCGTTTTTTATTTTTTTCTGCATGATTGCCGAATACATTTTGGAGAAGAAATAGAAAATTAATACGAAAATTAATACAAAAATAAATACGAAAATTAATACAAAAATAAATACGAAAATTAATACAAATATTACTACAAAAACTAATACAAAAATTAGTACAAAAATTAATACAAAAATTAGTACAAAAATTAATACAAAAATCAATACAAAAATTAATACAAAAATAAATACAAAAATTAATACAAATTTAGTTACAAAATAAGTACAAAAATTAATACAAATTTAGTTACAAAATAAATACAAATTCAAATACAAAATAAATACAAATTCAAATACAAAATAAATACAAATTCAAATACATATAAATACAAATTCAAATACAAATAAATACAAATTCAAATACAAATTTAAATACAAATTTAAATACTAAATACAATTCAAGTAAATTCACTATGAGAAATTAAAATATAAATTTCATGAAATGAAATTAAAATGGATTGTAAACAACCAAAACCCCCGAAAATTTCAGGCGACAATTCTCTCCTCGACGACTCCGACACCGAAAGTGAGCCCGGGATTCAGCTAAAGCGGAAGCAGCGCCGATCCCGCACAACCTTTAATTCGGAGCAGCTGGAAGTCCTAGAAAAATACTTTGAAAGAACTCAGTACCCGGATGTTTATACACGGGAGGAGCTCGCTCAAAAAACAAAATTAACGGAGGCGCGGGTTCAAGTGTGGTTTAGCAATCGACGCGCTCGGTGCCGCAAGCAGATCGGCGGGAGTTCCGGTGAGAGTTCGAGCTCCAGCTTTAGTCCTCTACCCTTAGGAATGCCTTACGCCGTTACGTCTCCCGTCGGCCCTCCAGCGATGCCGATGACCGGGAATAACTGCAGTTCAACCTCAATAAGTCATATGTCCTCTTATGGCAGTTCCTATAATAATAATAATAATAATGAGAATTTCCAAAACTGTCATTCCCAGTCTCAGGGGACTCATTGGTCAAACTCAAGAAATTCCTACCTTTTGAATCAGAATCACTTTTCTACGGCGGACTCGCAGGTATGTATTTTTCAATTTATTTTTGTAATTTTTGTATCTTCTCTCTTTGTAATTCTATGTAGTAAACTCTATTTCCTCTCGAGGATTTCCTCTCAAATACTTTTCATATTCCTCAATATTTCTGTTTACTGACTGAGAGAGAGGAAAAATGTGGGAAAATGAGGCGATAATTGTCAATAATGTATTTTTAAGCTTATTTTTACATTTCTCGACAATATTTCTCTTGACAGATGATGAACTTCTTGTCGACCTCCGCCACGTCCAACCCTTCTGGTGGTGACTTGAGTCATTCCGGCCACAATATTCCATGGCAGAGTTCCAATGACTCCGCGGCGTGGACGAGCTCATGGAATCCCTCACATCATTTTGCAGAGAATTATTCCCGGTGGATGTAATTTATTATTATAACCTTGACTTTTATATTTAGAAAAATCATAAAAATTATATTTACAAATTTTTAGTATAATACTAGAAGAAGTTTAAAAATCGGAATCATAAACATATAAAAATAATAATTATTTTTACACTCACGATCCAACATGTAAGTACACCCTATATACGCATTTTCACAAACCCTAAAAACCATCGAATTTCATTCTTTTTAAATCCCTATTAATAAAAAAATTCATGTTTAAAAAAATAATTTGAGAAATATAAAATCGTGAATTTTAATAGTACAATTTATTACTCAAAGAAAAAAAATAAATATATGTATTATTGTTTAGTAATTATTCTGTTCCTCGAATGTCAAACCATGTAATTTCAAAGTACTTATGTACCAATATGTTAAGATTTCATAAGATTCTCACGTTGCCCCGCTATTTTCTACACGAAGGGATATGACTTTCTGCCATTGTTTGTACATTGACACATACCTATAATAACTACTTATTTAATTATTTATATCGATATCTATACATACATGTCTTCCTTATGTTGATTAATTATGCAAATTATGACTACATGCGTAATGATCGCAAATAATAATTAATAATGGAAATTTAAATAAAGTGTAAATTATTGTACTTGATTATGTAAATATTTAATGCATAATAATATAAAGCAGTCGCCTGCTGCAATAAGTATTTTGTAATTATTGGAATTAATTTAATTTATAATTATTAGAATTATTCTTATTAATTTTTGCGAGTTTCTCAACTGTTTTCTAATAAGATTAAATGCGTCCGATTCTATGCGAATATATTGAATTTTCAAGTGCCTCTATGATCAATGATCAATAATGTGAATTTCTATACAAAGTTTTGAAAAGCAAAATAAAGATATCAGTTTGTAAAAGAAAATTAAAAAATTTGTTAAAAAATCTCAAATTATTTATGTACGCACCATAGAAAGTAGTAAAGGGAAATTTTTAGAATCATAAAAGAATGTAGAAATGTTCAAATCGGAACGGGAAGAAGAAGAAGGAGCAGCGCAATGCCAGGGACACCCAATTGAGGTGTTAATAATGGGTCGACGACAAGTCTGAAGGACTGAAAAGTGTGTGAGCAAAAAGAAATACATACATTCATATGTATATACATATACTGAAATATAAGATAAGGCCTAGGCTTTTAAATATTCTGAAGAAGATCCAAATGCCGGATAAGCCGTGTGGCAAACGGATGAATAATAATAATAAGAGATATGAGATTATTATCCGGACCAGAGGGAGATGCTTATCTCCCTGCCATATACAATACACATAGCGTACATATAGTGTACAGATACTGCCATACCTTATATTCCCTTTCATCATCATCTCCTTATTGCTCATCTGATTCTGTGTAAAATTTAAAGGATACTATATAAGCTTACCGACGGAACTTATACTTACGACTGTGCTTTTACGTCTGTCTCATCATCATCCTCATCTTCAATCCTCGCATCTTCATAGAGCATCCTCCCTGTTTTTCAATTCATGCTCATGACGCGATGAGACTTTATATTTGAGATTTTGAGAGAGCTCATCTTATTCACATAAGGAACATTTATTGTTGTACTTTATGCACAAGTTTATCATTTATGTATTACTTATAGTTTGTGTGGCGTATTGATGCTCATTCTATTTGTCACTAATCATCTCCTTCTGGGTGGCCCGTCGAGTGAAATCTTTATCATTCTCCTCGTATAGCAATGGATTTATATATACAAACCTATACTACAAGCTTTTATAACACCACACTTTTATAAAATTGTGGTGAAGAGGCAAATATAACTATCTCCTTAGTTGCTAAAATGCAATGTCAGAATTTTCATTTTAAGATGGCAATATTATTTATTTGTTACTATTTTGTATTATTATTTATTATTATTATTTATTATTATTATTTATTATTATTATTTATTATTATTTTTTATTATTATTTATTTATTATTAATTATTTTTTATTAAATGAAAAAATTATTAAATTATTATTGTTAATGATAGCGGATAGTTGTATTTGCCTTTTGAAAGAGGACATGTATACATATGTATATTATGTGTACAAGTATATTTTGCTCACTAATAAATACTTATTATTATCATTGCTCACAGCCTTTCTCCTCATGGTTGTTGTTGCTTTTGCTGTTGTTTTGTTGTCTTCGCTCATCATCGTCTCTTATAAATTTCTGAATAGCGTCCACCACTTCAAAATCCAGACGGAATAATTCTACTCTCATTTTCCTTATCAAAGGCATTTAAACAATTTAAACAAGTGTGTCGGCGGGGCGGTGATGACCGTAAAATTATTGGGTTCAGTCAGGATTCATATACGCGCAAGCATTACCACTAAATATTTTTGCTTTTTGCCACCTTCAGCATATTTCAGACTCTCAATTATTTCTTCACGATTTTTTATATTTTCACTCGCCACTTCAAACTAACATTGTTGCTAAACTCTATTTTTTTACAATCCTCAATTTTATCTCAGAATTTCAAAAAAAATTGCATAAATCAGTCATTACGGCATAATTTCAACGTATTTTCTTGTTGTAAATTATTAAATCCTCAGACCACAAAAATCCCAACAAAATTTCAGTGTACATTTTTACGCTTAAAAATTCCATGAATTGTAAACTTTAGTAGCGCTTATATATTGGAATAATTATCCTCGAATTGAAATTGTCCTCCCATTATTTTTTAAATTATATTATTTTACTTGAATTTTTGCATCGCATCGCATCGCATCGCTTGCATTGCTGGAAGTCATAAATCCTCAGTATAAGAGTAATTATTGGGAAAATTCCCGTAATAATAACATTATTACACTGACCTGAGCACCAGAGAAAATTTCAAATGACATAGGCATTACAATTTTCCATTGCAATTTTGTTCCATTCAGATTGCAATATTAAAGCTGAAAAGCTTGCATCGAAATTTCTTTCATGAAGTTTTGATATTTGACTTGGTGGATTATTAACTCAATGAGTCGATGACCGCAAAATTTAAATGTTACTTTATTAGTCCTGAACATTATACAAAAATGAGATCCGTTGTTTTATTGCGAAAGAATTTTAAAGAAGAAAATTTTCGAAAAAAAATTAAAAAATTGAAAAAGGTTTTAAGGAAGAAGAAGCTTCCTTGTGAGAAAATGCCTTGAAAATTCTTCAAGGGACCGAGAGAGAAAAGTTTAAAAAAATGAATATTTATGTTACTTTAGTGAATGCCCTGTGAGAATAAAATTCCTGGAAAAAGATTTTTTACAGGATTTTTCAGGGTAGTTAGTAAGGCAATTATATAGCGTGTGGTCAATGAGGCATGGACGTTTGTGCTGCAGCAAAGTTGTGAAGTTGTGTCTTCCTTTGACGAAAAGATCATCACAGGCATTATTGTAATGGTTTCTGAGGTGAATAGGCTGTCGTCATGTTATTCCAGAAGACTTCTTTATGATACAGTTCCACTTAAATTCTATATGCCGGACCTCCGGGGAAGCTTTACAGGAGAAGTGATGACACAATGGACAACCCAACTTTTATGTACTCTTTGGCCATTCCGAATCAATCGTCTGTGAACCCTTGGCTTTCCAAATCCATATAGCCTTTTCACTTCAACAAATTTCTAATGCACACACACAAACTTTTATTTAAACCTACCTTCATGCATGTTTAAACACTAGGACATTATGTAATGTTATCAACTACGCTGGAAAAATCTTTAATGTTGTATTTATTTTGTATTTATTTTGTATTTATTTTGTATTTATTTTGTATTTATTTTGTATTTATTTTGTATTT
>JAQGAK010002959.1:0-17192 GCA_034696945.1 Lipothrix lubbocki
ATGTATGACATGCGAGCCCAAAGGATCTATTATAGAGAGAATTCTCTTATATGGAGGTCTCTTATAGCGAGGTTCCACTGTAACATTTCCATATATCCAGTTTATCGTACAAGCAAAGACTTCAGAACTTCCAAGTCATATATTGTCAGGAATTTTGTATGGGAAATGGGACTCAGCTTGGCCATGAGAGAGATTGGAGATACATAAGAGAGTGTTTAATTTGAAGGGAAGTCTGAAGATGTTTTTGTTTACAATGACAATTTCCTGTTCAACACAATATTTAAAGCGTGACTCTTACATGTTTCTTCGTTACCCATATTTTAGGCATAATTTTTGGCATTTTTAAGATTTCAGGCCAATTTTTGGAAAATTTTAATCATTTTTTGAAAGATTTTTCTGATCATATTTGCGACAAAAATCGTACGGATTTAATAATAAATTAAAATTATTATGACCAATTGTTTTTAATTTATTGATCATAGGTTGTGTTGTATACTATTTTATTTATTTGTGGAATTATTTGAGAAAATTTGGAAAATGCCCGGATTTCTACCCAAAATGTCCAGTTTCCTGGCAAAAAATTGGGCATTTTTACTTTTCTGCCATGGGCAGATTTTTTGGGCATTTATTTGCCCATTCGGCAGGGCGTTTTCAGCAGGGCGGGCAGAAAAACGAGGTCATTTTCATTCGGTCAACACTAATAATAATGAATTAAAAAATATTTACATACGCTGCCCATTTAAAAAATTGAAGGAAAAAACATAATTTATTTACAATTTACTTTTATTAATCACAATGTATTGCAACAACATTCAATATAAAATGCATTAATGTTAATAATGCACTAATTTGATGAAGAAGCCGCCCAGTTGAAATTCAGCTCTTTTCTCCCATCTTCCCTTCATGCAGGAAACTCCTTGATCCACATATCTTTACAATCCTTTACCATATAATGAACTGTATGGCTCAACATTTAAACTTCGCGGGAATGCACGTCCAGCACGCAGCTTCACCACATAGCTTTAAACTCTGCTTAATGCGTGTGACGGTTTAGTAGCGCGACGGATAGGCAGGCGCGCAATAAAGCAGAAAGGACGCGGTTTCGAATACAAACAGGAGTAATAATATTTTTTTAAATTTTTTGCTGCATTTCTTCAACGGGACGGACTCCCGGGTGGAAATTTTATATGAAGAGATACTTTGACATTCTCTAAAAACCGCCATCGAAAATATCCTAGAAAACCGAATCTCTAAAAATCGGCTAAAATCGAAAAATCGTATTTTTTTATTTTTCTCGGTAATGGCTTTTAGATAATTAATAAGTGTTTCCATTTACAAAATTTCAGCCCGGACGTTATTTCCATTCTCGAGATATCCCTGAAGACGTACTTTATGGGTGCACAATAATAAATTACGTCTTCAAGGATATCTTTGGAATGGGACAGATGCCCGGGCTGAAATTTGGTATGTAAGGACACTTAGTCATTCTCTAAAGGACGTCACCGAGAAACATCCGAAAAACCGGTTTTTTGGATCAAAAAGTGGTGGAACACAACAAGTGTTAATTATTTGTAATTACATTTTTTATTTTTTTATTTACATAAAATGAGCATGCTGGTGATGACTGAGGGTTGGAATCGTTTCAACTTTTTTCGTCTCCCAAATTTGCAAAAATCTATCGAATATTTGCCATTAAAACAAATATCTGACTAAAAATTTGACATTTTTGCACACAACGTTTAAGAAATTTGAAACTTCACGATTTCTCGCGCAATATTTCATAATTTGGGTATTTCATGTGGTTTTCGTGGAATTTTTTCCCAGTTTTGTAATGTTTATATGTCCAGTATCACAACTTATTACATCATTTTATCCTACATGCAAACGCAAGAAAGTTAACTAATATTTTATAACATTTTAAATTATTTAAATTTTTAATTAAAAATTTTTTGGAAAGTAAATTTTTGATTGCAATGCCTTTATTGCTTGGAATTCATATTAGGTAACCCGTTTTGCAGCATTAGCGGGTGTAAAACCCATTTTACGTTTAGCAAAAATGGAAACACCACAATTTAGTAACGTTGTAGTTCTATTTTTATTTTTTTTATTCGCAATTTGCGATATTTTTTAAAACCATTAACATTCGTCCCGTCGGCGAAGCCGATGGCTTTTACGCTAGTTAAAATTAAAGTGAAATGAGACATGCGGAGATTTTTTATTCAAGCGCCAAAATGGTAAAACCCCCACAGTGTGGAAATTCCTGTCTCTTCCTGTCCCCGCTCGTCCCCCTACAACCTGGAAATATAATTATTCAAATTATCTCAGCTTTCGAACTTTTATACTCCTATTGCGCAGGTGTCAGCGCCATGACGGTTTTACTTTGTTTTTTGTTCGTATAGAATGCTTTTAATTGTTTTATCGACAGCATTGTATTTCTACGCATTTTTTTTGAATTTTTATTTCATAAATTGTCTCATCCGTTTTTTGTTTAATTGTATCGGTATCTGTATTAATTTTTGTTTATTTTTTGTATTTAATTGTATCGTAATATTTATGCAAATTACCTCTAAACGTTCGGGCTGTCGTGCTTTTCCACTCGAATGCGGAGGTGTCAGCACCATGACAGTTTTTTTATGCTTTTTATTCGAGTAATATAGTATTACTTTTTAATCGAAATGAATTAATTTTATTATGTATTTTTTTATTTTTAATTATTAAATTTAACTGTCTACTTGTTTTTATTCATTTATTCTTATGTCGTATTTCTTTTTATTTTTGTATTTCATTCTATTTTTTTTAATTATTTGTATTCATTTCATAATTGCATAATACTCAAGAATTGAGGGAATTGCCCAGATCAAATGGAGTGATTGCCCATCAAATTCTAATAATTACAATACAACGAACCTGGTGGTCCTATCATCTTTGGAGAGATTCATTATTTTCCTATAATAATAAACTCTGTACACACTCCATCTTCTTTTGAGAATTCATTTACTTTTCCTTCGGAATTGTTAAAGGATGGAACTCTCCTGAAATTCCAAAGTTATTCCGATGTGCACACAGTTTTGTGCAATTTCCAATTTGCATTGAGAATTATTTTTAACATGTCATTACTCCCCGTTTTGATGAATTTCAAAAATAATTCACTGTCGGCATATACGGATTTACATTTTATATTTTTTGATTTTATTATTTCTAAACATGATTACATGGAAGTTACATTTTATATTTTTCTACACTTTATCTTTATATGAAACGTACAATTGAAGGACTTCAAATTGTAATTTTTACAATCACTTCTATACTCGGTAAAATACAAAATAATTATTTTTGTAAAATCCATGGAATAATTTGGAAAAAATGGCTTAAATTGTCTTAAAATTCTAATTAAAATATGAGCAATCTTTCGGGTGTCTAAATTTCTTAGCATTCACAAAGATGGCTAAATTATTAAATTAAGACCGTTATTTTACATAGTAAATTAATTTTGTAGTTTGAAAATATTACTTCAGAAGCATCCTTTTTACAAAAAATTAACAAATCCTACGAATCATGTAAACTCGATATTTTTACATTTTTTTAAATTTCTTATACCGAGAATAACGCTCATTTACTTTGAATAAATTCATTTGATTCCAGAAAAATCGAAAATTTGAAATTGAAACAGAAATGTACATACATCTTCCACAACTCAAATGTATAACCAGAAATTGGAAGCATGCACTTGAAGTCGGAACTTTGGGGGAGTACGAATGATGTTTGCATTGGGGAACATCCGCTGGACATTCGCGTCCGATTCCATTGCTGCCTTCATTAGTTCAAACCAGTCTTGCCCCAAATAATCCATTGCAAAGAAAAGTTCTTTCACGTTAATAAAAGGGCCAATTCCAGGGGTGGTAACAAGCAGCTTACAAAGATAGTAATTCAATCCGACTTTCTGAAGGCTGGCTGTGCTTGAAGAAGTAATGCGACGAAAGATTTCCACATTTTTATCCATAGGGTGCATGAAACAGTAAAGTTGCCTTAGAGCCACATTTCCAGCTTCCATTGCGTCGACATCGTCCGTAGGAATCTGCTTTTGAATCAGTAATGTTTTAATTAGGGCTAGTTTATTGGCTTGAGCGAAGTACTTGATGTGATGAGGATGAATCAATGACGACCACTCTTGAAGAACTGGACTCGAGGAAAGAACTTGTTGTAGAACATCATTGTCAAAGTTCTTGTCCGGGTAAAAGCGTCTGAAAAAAAAATTATAAAACAACTTGTCAGTGGTGACAAAATCAATAATACATAATACCACGTTTGATGTAAAATATCAAAACAATATCAGGCAATTTATCATGATTTAATCAAATAATCCTGCCATTTCACAGAAACAATTGTATTTTAAATTACTTTTTGTCGATTAGATTTGACAACTAATTTAGAAATCAAGCAAAGAAAATATTTGACAAATTAAGAGTTCTAAATATTATATTTACAAATCTGGTAATATTCGATTTTAATTATATTGATACCATAAACAGTGTAATAATTATATATTATTTGTGTATAATATATTTGAATTTTAAACTTACTCACGAATGTCCACCACCTTTAGATTCGAAAACTCTCCTTGTCCAAAAAAGGAATCCCAAAAAGAGGAACTGGCATACCCCCAATCTAGCAATGTTTTCGAAAAGGAATCCGGTGATTCGAAACATTATCCAGCGTTAGATATTTTAGCCTTGGTAAACTTTTCAAAATCCTGCGATAGACTTCGAACGCACTTGAAAGTTGCTCTTCTGTCAAATCAGATGAAGAAACAAATTACAGGAAATCCCATTATAAAGTATCTCAGTGGAATCGTCAAGTAGTTTTACGGTATCCAAGACAGTTTCCCTAGCGTTCGAATCCAATTGAAGCATAAATTCATAATGGCTTCGAAGGAACTGTCTGCAGGGAGGAATCCAGTTTTTCGAGATCAAGGAGCATTCAAAGAGTTCCGATTTGGTTAAGTGGCGGAATATCTGATCTGTCACCTGTCAAATAATAATAATAATATATATCCAAAATGAATATTAAAAAAATTTATACTTGACCTGAATGAACTGTATAATTTTAAAACCGAACATAAATAATTATTTACCACAGGGTTAGAAAGGATTTTGTCTTCGAAGAATCTTCCTGAATCCATTTTATTTCCACGTTCGCAATCAAAATTAACAAATAAGTAATTTCAAAAATACGGCAATCAATGAATAATCTATACAATTTCTAGACGAATCTGGTTCTGTGCCAGGATCCGCCTGCTTGGCTGGATTGGACCAGTGTCGTCTAATGGTGATCTCCCTATACTGAAGGTATAGGGAGAACACCATGGACAGTCTACAGTGTTGCCAACCCTACCCACCCTCTACCACAACATTGCCCATGCTGACGCATAGGGAGCTCACGCTCATGGTGATCTCCCTATACCTTCAGTATAGGGAAATCACCATTAGACGACACTGGTCCAATCCAGCCAGCCAAATTATTGCAATCACAGCCGTCTTAAATTGTCTTCTTAAAACTGATAATAAAGTTGGGTTCCATTATTCATCGTAGTGTAGTGATGTTTCCATCATGGTTGCTGGGCTTAATATACCTAGATTCCTCGTCACTTTTCCATTGGACCAATAGAATAGTTGCGTTGTGAAACTTGTTTTTCTGACAATTCTCATATTTTTACGGTACTTTGTTTATTTTAATTCCACAAGTACTTGAGTATTTTCAATCGAGTCCTGCAAGCAAGGGCATTAATTTATTAGTTTCATTGTCGTTTGGTTTTATTTTAACAGATTTAGGTGAAATGAATGTGAATGAGGAAGGACTAGGTTCGTCTAACTCGGGCGATGACAGCGCCTCTGATCAAGAAGCGAGCGACCAAGAAGATTCAAGGAGTGAATGTTCCACTGACAATGATGAAGATGATATAGATGGCGAGGACGCTCGAGGCAATAGTGGAAGTTGTGTTGAATCATCCGAAAGTGAAAACAGTGGAAGTGGAAGTGATAATGACAACGAGGAGGATCGTGAAGGTGACCACTCGGACTCGTCCCGAGTTTCGAACTCTGGGTCCGGGTCAAAGTCATCGAGATCGGCATCGCCGTCGGAGCGCAGTGACAAGTAACTTTGATGCTAATTTACAAAGAATTGAATTTAATTAGTTAAAAGTATGCTTTTAGGGGAAAGTTTGGTAGGAAAGAAATGCAAAACTAGGACTGCTCGGAGAAGACGAAATTAAAGTAGAAGTTCTTATATGTTCCCTCCTGTGTTTGTAGTGACAGCCGATCGAATGAAGATTTGGATATTAAAAAGCTGTGGCAAAATGATCCTGATTTTTATGGAATTAGAAGATCGTCGAGACAGAAGGAAGCTTTAGATTCCTGTTCCAAGCCACCAAAGTTGCATCCGCAGGTAAAGAGTTACACCAAGAAGCCCACCAAAAAGTCCAAAAATTGCAAACTTTCTTCTGCAGATGATTCTTCGGAGGAAGAAGTTACAAGGTATTCATTACTTGTTAATACGTATTATTTTGTGGGTTATTTTTGTGTCCTAGTAACTTCGGAGGTTATACGATGTCATGGCGTTGTAAATACAGGACAGTGCGGAAACGAGGTTCACATGTCGTAAGCTACAAGGAAGATGACAGTGAAGACGATGAATCAGATTGTGATGATTTTAAAGAGCAAGTTAACGGCAAACATGACGAGACTGAAGAACAAGTTGAAACAGTGGAGAGAATCATGGATCATCGAATTGGCCTCAAAGGAGGTGTTTTTTATTTCATCAGTGCTATGTGCTATACCTTTCGTTTGGTTTTTGACAATTTGGTTATTTCTTTTTTCCAGCCACTGGAAGTGCAACTACTGTATACGCTGTTGAGGAACGTGGCGATAGCAATTCAGTAATACCAGATGGTGCAGAGAGAGAACGCCAGTTTCTGATTAAATGGACAGGTTGGTCTCATCTCCATAATACTTGGGAGTCATTAGAAACCCTGCAGGATGCCAAAGTCAAAGGATTGAAAAAACTAGACAACTATTGCAAAGTTAGTGGGAAACAAACTGTTAAAAGCATTAGTAGGTAAAAAGTAAAGTCCACCGTTTGCATTTTTATTTTTGTGCTTCTGTTTGAGTCTAGAGAGAAGACGAGATCAGTCGATGGAAAGCTAAAGCCAATCCCGAAGATATTGAGTATTATGAGTGCCAGTTGGAGTTACAGCAAGAACTTGTGAAGTCATACACAAATGCAGAAAGGATTATCGGTGGGTGCTTATTTTAGTATAATTAGAGGAGTAAATTGCTGGGTTTTATTATTTTGGACGAAGCTGTACCTTACTCAAGAAACGATTTCATGAGTAGTGAGAACTGGCTTCCGACCTTCCGAGTTGCATGTAATTCGTTTGAAAATAAGTTGTGTTAACATTATTTACGTACGATTTCCAAAACTTACCTAATCTAAATACGAAGTATCGCATATTATATATATTTAGTATGATATATTTAGTATCATTTACAATACCTGTACGTTCAGTAGTGCATTCATAATTACAAAGGGACAACGTATTAAGTTAGTTTCTAATGAAATGAACGTATGACTGAGTACCTTATTAAACATCTTCGCCTGTTTTTATTCATTTAAGCCGAGGGAAAAGGCAATGACGGTCAGCCTGAGTACTTTGTGAAGTGGGAATGCCTTCCTTATGCTGATGCTACATGGGAAAATGGTGCTCTAACATTGAAGAAATACCCGGAAGTAATTGAAGTATTTAAAAAGCGTGATGCTTCCACCCGAACTCCATCAGCAGTTGCTAAAAGTTTACGCTCACGACCGAAATTCGTCCAGATCAAAACACAACCGAGTTATATGGCGCCAGATTCAGCTGTAAGTGTAAAAAAACGCGTGGCAGTCTTTATCTGGGGCTTCTTAGATTTTCTAAAGTATGTATTCTTTAGGTTCTAACATTAAGAGATTATCAATTGGACGGACTGAATTGGTTGGTTCACTCATGGTGTAAAGATAATTCAGTAATTCTTGCGGATGAAATGGGACTGGGGAAAACAATTCAGACCATCTGCTTTCTTTCCTATTTATTTGAAGCACATGGTTTATATGGACCTTACCTTATCGTTGTCCCATTGTCTACCATGGCAGCGTGGCAGAGGGAATTCGCACAATGGGCTCCTCAAATTAATGTAGTCACTTACTTAGGAGATGTGTCCTCTCGAGATATAGTAAGTATATAGTGATATTCTTTTTGTATACATATATGGTCCTAAATGTAAGCAAATACAATTTACCAAACCGTTCTGCTAAAACAGATCCGTGAGTACGAGTGGTTCTTCAAGTCCAGTCGAAGAATTAAATTCAACGCCATTCTAACAACTTATGAAATAGTTTTAAAGGACAAAGCCTTTCTCAGCGCTCTCAGCTGGGCTATTCTAATGGTGGATGAAGCACATAGACTGAAAAATGGGGACTCTCTGTTGTACAAAACATTAACTGAATTCGAAACCAACCATAGGTAAAATTTCTTGAGTTGTGTCTAATTTTGAGTTTGTAGTGCAAGTATTCCAATGGCATTATGAATTAGTTTTAGGGAGATCGACTGCCGCTCATATTTAACAAGGGCAATTTGTTACCCTACCAATTGCGCTTTATTTGCATATTGAAATTGCTATTACTATTTTTGAAGTAAACTATCTTAAGTATTATTATTAAACCGATGTCAATTACTTGGTGTTGTGCTCGAGCTATTGAAGTTATATCCGCGATTTCAAGAACTTCACAAGCATGTATTGTTGGCCTGCGATCAGCTGTCTACATGTTTACCTACATTTTGGAAGCAGTTTTGCATATTTGAAGAAAAGCCTGAATAATGTTGAATGTGAATATTGCAAGCCCCTTGACTCTCCACGGGATCATTTTTGGTGCAAATGTTTATCATGGGATGAAGTCCCATTTCATGGTTCGATGATATTTAGTATACTAAGTATTGCTACCCCCTAGTCTACGTTCGTAGTGCATCCATTACATGATGTGTTGGAAAATAAATGTAGGCATTGGTTTGCCATATAAATATTCAGACTTGGTGTGGAGGTATAGAGGTGAAGTGTTTTTACAATCGAACACAACTAAACTTCTAAGGTGTAACCGCCTAAATGCCGGGTATTATTAATGTTGGGCATTTGTATCCGGCAGGCAAACAACGGTGGGCATTCTTATGTAACCAACCCAAGTACAGGTATTTCATCCTATCTTTGTTGAGCGAGTTCCTGACCTTGATTGCGGAGTGTAATTTGACGCTCGGAAAAATTACTACATGATGAGAGGTTGCCGAGACGGACTGAAACGAAAAAATTTGAATGATGGATTCAGCTCTACGGTGGTTTTACTTGGGCGTCTTGTTCATATACGAAACCATGAATTTGTTTGTTTTTCTGAACGCTTCTCAGTGATTGAGATTAATGTGCTCTGTGCTACATCAAACTTAAAATTCAGCTTGTTTCCGTCAACGCTGTTCTCAATACCATGCAATCAACTTGCACATATACCCAGGTGTGCTTAAATGAAGCGCTGTGGCAGGATTCGGCGGTGTAGCCTGCTATAGCACGCAGTGTTAGCGTGGCCGGACAAACAAACATGGGGAAATGTGGAACTAACAAAGTTATCCACTCGAACTTCTAGTTTACATACATAATTATGGAGACCGCACAAAACGTCAAGTGAGTTGTTCAACCCGAACGGATTACCGACGGTGTTGAGTAATCTCCAATCAGTTAAATACCTTGTGGAATATTCGCCCCACGAAACAACATTCTAGTATGATACTTTATTTATGAATTTTAGGCCTAAGGGCCTAACCGCAACATTAGTGCACATAATTAACGTGAAAAAAGTTGATCATTAATAAACAAATTTTCTTTCGGTATAAAAGTTGGTTATATACGACTAACGCAGCCTAATATTATTATGAAGGTTCGAATTTTTTAGGAATCAATCGGGTTTGCAATAGTCGGAAGTCGGCTTCGCAGCATCGTAACTCTTAACTAACGTCACACAGTTATATTATCGAGCCCGATCACATAATAATAATATGGTTCGAATTTGGTGCTCAAAGTGCCATTTGCGTATGTTTGAGCCCAAAGTAAGCTTTGTAGGATTTCGTTTCAATTCCAAGTTTTAAAGTTCGAACTGGATATCAAGTTTGTGAAAATATACCTAGCATTCAAATTATTTGTAAATAATCTCGACATAAAATGCATTCTTTAAGCGGACTAAATGCGCTAACATTTGCGTAGCTATGACATTCCTGTATATTTTATTCAACATCGAGAATGGAACCTTCGGATACATGTTTCGAGTGGATGGTATTTTATAACATTTTGGAAAATTATGATTTTCTGTGCAATCTCTAAACCAATTGCCAAACGCAAAATTTGATGTTATTGTGGCATGAAAACACCGCATTGGTTTTATGTATTGTGCAATATGTTGAATATTAGTTGCAACCACTTAAATATATCGGCTAGCGATATACAAGAATATTAACTCTTAACATGAGTAAACTTAGTACATGAGTAAGACGGTTAATTACATTCTCTTGGGTATGTGCTGTCTGATTTTTCTGGGGGGTTTGTCAGAATTTAATTTTTCGTAGAACATGGTCGATTCGGTCATCCATTAATTTCTATTAGTAGTAGTATATTGTGGGTAATGACCTTTTCTTAACTATTAAGAATTTTATTTTCTTAAGTTGTTTTAAATTTGGGTTCGAGGTTGTTTTCGTCTATTGAAATTAAGTTAACTTCGCCGGACCACAAACTCCGTCCAGTGTTTATCAAATATGGAAAATGGTTTTTGGGGAGGTATATTTTATTGTTTTCTATTACCATCACCTACCTAAAATTTGGTTATAATTGTAACTATGTTTCCTGGAGATTTAACTTGATTCTTATATAATGTAAGATGTGAAGTAATCTTTGCCTATACGTTCTACTGATTAAACATCGTTTTGGAAAACTGCTTTCATCGGTTTAGCGAAATACTAAACAATTAGCCTCGAAATCGTTTTCGTTATATAGTCATGCCTTAGAGTCCTGAGAAATATATTTAATCGGTTTAGTCGCTGGCCGTTTTAAAACGTTTAAGTTTGTTATTTGCGAGTTCTAGAGTGTGTTGTCTTTATTAACGTGTTATTCCAGCTTCAGTACAATAATGACTTCTTCCAGCTGTAACACGTCGATAGTAACGTTAATACGTTAATAAATGTTCATACATGTTCATAAGTTGAAAGCACTATTTCGGCGAAAATAATAGCCGGGTTGGACCTATTTACGCATCGGTTGGTTGGAAGTCCAATAAGCTGACAACTTAGCGCCAATATGTCCTAGTCTCATCGAAATCATTGTAGGATCCCCAGCAGTAGAAGGTTGTAGAGTAAACTACATACTTGGTACCAGTTGCCAGGGTGTAACTTTATTGTTTCAAGGTAGTAATGTTTGTTATTTCTTTATTATTGATAAGTTGTTTCTTTTTCAAGTAGTGATGATTTTTACCCGATTTTGAATTTTTCGCTGTTCATAAGATATGAATTTTTGGTAGAAAATTCCACGGTTATCGAAATTAAGCGTATTCTCCATGTTATCCTGTAAATCTGGAAATTCGGAATCACCGTATGTAACTTGCCCTTCTAGTTGTATTTTCAGACGGGAATGAAGGTTGATCCTCAATTTATGTACACTGAGAGCGAATATTTAGTGATGTTGCTCGTCGGAAAGCTGGCGAGAAAATGATGTGAACATAAGGATGAAATAGTATTTTCAACTACAGAAAATCCACCAGTGGGAATTTTCTATTAATAGTTTGTTTTCGGAGTAATTATTACTTCTTTTACTCGACATTTTCCTACAAACTTAAGCATTCGACTTAAGATCAAAGGTATCTACTCTATTTTCCCGTCCTAAGTAATGAGTTTTCCTTGTATTGTAGTGATTCGAGGCCGAATTCATTCGGCCGCTTAGATTTGTAGTAATTTAGTGTACCGTTTCTTACTTCGGTTTTATTGCATTTGAGGGTTATCATCCGTAACTACAAATTAAATTTGGTCAACAACAGTTCTAGCCTCTCATTTTGCACGTTAATAGAAAGATAAATCTTGTTTTTTTCAAACCCGTAAGCGCAGATAACTGCGGAGTTGCTGAACAAATCACTTTTGCACGTCTGATTAGTTTTTGATGAACATCACTTGTTCCTGTTTTTATCCGACCACGGAAATGTCGTCGATTTCCGTTTATTGTTGCTAATCCGCGTTTACAGAGGTGTTCCATTGATATCGATTGGATATCTCTTACCTCAACACACCACACACAAAATTTCGCAAGCTCTCGGTTTCGGTAGTATAGTATTTCAAAATTATCCGTTGTGATTATATTCGCTCTTCGTTATATAGGTTTTTTGTAATTCCATTATATTTCTAGGACAGGTGTGCGCTTCAGAATAATACCAAATGTCCAACTAGCAGCAATTATTGGCCTAAGTACATTAGGTTTATATGAGTTGATATAGTGGTTCATCAATTTTCACAATGGATACATGACTGATGCGGGTGATAAATAAATTAAAATCCACTTTGTTCGAAGTCAGTGGTTTCAAGTAAGGGAAACTGAATGCTTCGAAACGTTCAGACGCCTAGTGTAATCCAAGAAAGGCTTACGAATAAATTACTCACCGATAGAATTATCAAAAGGTAAATTACGAAATGAAGGTTGTGAGACGACAATCTTTAACTTGGCATACTTACGCTTATGAAGGTTTTAATGAATTATTACCCATATTTTTATGGTTATAAGGTTATGTACGAGAGCATACATCTGTATTTGGTTAAAATAGGTTGAGGTGTTCTGATAAAACAGCTTTACTAAGATACATTTCATGTCATTGCAGCGGTCGTAAAGATTTGTACGAAAGAAGTATTTTCGTTTTGCCCCATTTTTTCGACATGCGAAAGCACGGGCGTGGTGCGAAGGGCTACACGCTAAGAGTAGCCGAATAAGTTGACCGCGTTTTTGTTTTGCGTATGTGTTATTTAAAACGTACGTCTCTTTACCGGAGAGACCTACTTTTTATGTACAGATACTAATGTATATTTTAAATATTTAAATAATATTTATCTGAATGACGCTGTAAATTGTAGGTTACTTATCACGGGAACACCTCTGCAGAATTCGCTAAAAGAGCTCTGGTCACTTTTACACTTCATTATGCCACACAAGTTCGATGATTGGGAATCATTTGAGAAGGAACATGACAATGCAGCTACCAAAGGTTACTCTAAATTGCATAAGCAATTAGAACCATTTATTCTCCGCCGGGTCAAAAAAGACGTTGAGAAGTCACTTCCTGCTAAAGTAAGAACATTTTAACCAACTTTCATTTGATTGGGATTCAGGGATTATAAAAAATAAAGTACTTACTGGTATTACAGGTGGAACAAATACTTCGAGTCGAAATGACTATGCTGCAGAAGCAATATTACAAATGGATTCTGACAAAAAACTACAATGCTCTAAGGAAAGGTTTGAAAGGTTCAGTTTCCACGTTTGTTAATGTTGTGATGGAACTTAAAAAGTGCTGTAATCATGCTCAGCTAGTAAAACCGTTGGAGAACCCTGGTGGTGACTCTTTAACATCCCTAATTAAAGGAAGTGGGAAGCTCATGTTGCTGGACAAGCTGTTAGTGCGTCTCAAAGAAACGGGACATCGGGTATTAATTTTTTCCCAAATGGTGCGTATGCTGGACATTATAGCAGAATACCTGCAATCTCGACGATTTGCATTCCAAAGATTGGATGGCTCAATTAAAGGAGATCTTAGGAAACAAGTAATACTGCACTGACATAAGCTTACCTTGAAATACTGAAAATATAAAGTTCAATTTTCTTATTTCCTATATTTTGTAATTCCAAGGCACTTGATCATTTCAATTCGGAGGGTTCCAATGATTTCTGCTTCCTTTTGTCCACGCGTGCTGGGGGGTTAGGAATAAATCTCGCCACTGCAGACACCGTAATTATCTTTGACTCGGACTGGAATCCGCAAAATGATTTGCAAGCCCAAGCGAGGGCTCATAGGATTGGTCAAAAGAATCAAGTTAATATTTACCGACTAGTGACGAAAAGTTCAGTTGAAGAAGACATCGTCGAACGTGCGAAAAGGAAAATGGTGCTAGACCATCTCGTTATTCAACGAATGGATACTACAGGTCGAACTGTTCTTGATAAAGGCAATAAAACCGGTACCCCATTTAACAAGGACGAATTAAATGCCATTTTAAAATTTGGAGCGGAAGAGCTCTTCAAGGAAGATGAAAATGAGGGTGAAGATAATTGCGACATAGATGAAATTTTACGCCGGGCGGAAACCCATGAAGACAACGCCGAACGACCTGGGGACGAGCTCTTGTCAGCCTTCAAAGTTGCCTCCTTTGCGGTTAATGAAGATGAAGATTTTGAGCCCCTCAAAACTTCGGAAGAGAGAGTCAAGAATGATGTTAGGGAGTGGGAACAAATAATTCCAGAAAACCTTCGAAAAAGAGTGGAGGAAGAAGAAAAAGAAAAAGAGATGGCTGAGCTATTCTTGCTTCCGAGGAGTAGTAGGGCTGCCATGAAAGATCAAGATGAAAACAAAGAGTCTGATGCAACGGCTTCGGCACGAAAAGCTAGGAAGCGGAAGAAAAGGGATGACAGTGAGGAAAGTGGTTCTGATGGTGATGGTAGACGGAAGAAGAGAGGAAGACCAAGAATGTATGGGAGGGTGGCTGTTAAAGGATTCAATGATAACCAAATACGTCGTTTTATTCGTAGCTTTAAGCGATTTCCTAAACCTTTGCTGCGTATGGATGTAATTGCTCGTGACGCAGACTTGAGTGAGAAGTCCTTGACAGATCTTAAAACTTTGGGAGAATCTTTGTATCAGAAATGTCTTAATTCTATGGCAGAAGCAAAAGCAAACCCAACTCCACCTGCTAAGGAAGAAATTGTTACTGTACCTGACGATGGCTCGGGAGCCACGTCTAGTTTGGGAAATCAAGATGTGCTTAAGAAGAAACAAAAACCTAGAGAAAAGGGTCCGATTTTTAAGATCTCTGGTGTTGCAGTCAACGCTCGCACACTGTCAAATGCTTTGGAAGAATTGGAACCACTCGGGGAAGCTATCCCTAAAGATGAATTGTCAAGGAGAGAGTGGAAGTTTGATTTCCGAACTAAATCAACTTCATATGACGTGGACTGGGGACCTGAAGAAGACACTCGACTACTGCTTGGTGTATGGGAACACGGAATGGGCGCCTGGCAGGTTATTCGGGATTCGGACCCTGTCCTTAAAGAAAAGGTTTTTGTCGAAGGGGACAAAAAACCCCAGATAAAACACATTCAGACGCGTACTGATTATCTCATTAGAGTTTTGAAGAAGCATAATTTGCAAAACAGTAAGACCTTCACAACAAAAATTCGCAAAAAACGAGCAGACAAGAAAAAGGATGGAGAAGAGGAGAAGGTTTCCTCTTCGGTTCCAAGTTCTTCTGTCACCCCTGTCGGAGATGCAACATTGACAGAAGTAGGCAAAGACGAAAATGAACTCGGTCTAGTCAAGGTGAAGACAAAAAAAGGAAGAAAAAAGAAAGATGTAGGTCCTTTGCATTTTACTACAGGAGCAGAGCCAACTCCACTAAACGTTTTAGGTGATTTGGATCCAGTTGTTTTTAACGAATGTAAAGAGAAAATGCGCCCTGTTAAAAAAGCGCTCAAAGCTCTAGACAAATTTGATCCCTCGCTGACGGAAAAGGAACAGGTGCGACATACACGAAATTGTCTCATGCAAATCGGTGATCAGATTCAGTTGTGCATTGCAAACATAACAGATCCTGTGCTGTTAAAACAGTCAAAGACCAATCTTTGGTATTTTGTCTCCAAATTTACAGAATACGATCCGGCAAAATTGTACAAGCTGTACAAAAGAGCATCTAGAAAAGAGGATAAAAAAGATGGTAAGGGCAGCAAAAGTTGTTCGAAATCCAAAAGCACAAAGGATAGGTCTGGTAAAGAAAAGCATCATAAAGAAAAGCAGGAAAGGGGGAAAGAGCCTCAAAGAAGTCGAGGTAAAGACCAAGGAAAGTCATCGGATTTGCGCGAAGGTTTAGCTAAATCACAGTCAGCCGAATTTCGAGAAAAACCAATGGAATCTAGGGATCGAAGTCATTATCGAGACTGGGACAAATCTACTTCTGATAGGAGTCGCAGTCCTATTGAAAGAGAGAGAAATTTATCTGACCAAAGAGAACGACAACCTGTTGATCGTCGTGAAGCGTACCGGGTAACATCTGAACGTGACCGGATGACAGGCGAATCCAGAGATTACGATAGATCGCCTGCTCCGTACAGTCGGCACCAACACCGTGACTTTGACCGTGACAGACCTGATCACGGTTGGAATGATCGTAGTCCTAGAGGACGACCCTGGCCACAGCCAAAAAATAGGTAACATATTTTTCAGAAATTTCAAGCTGCTGTAATATTAAATATTATTATCCATTATTCCATATTCCATGGGACTTTTTCATTTGTAGATGGAAACCACCTCCACCACCACCCTCCCATTACGTGGGACCCCCAAGAAGAGATCAAGGTCCTCCGAATCAACCGTACTACAGTGGTAGAACATAGTATAACACAATTTGGTTTTCCATAAATCTTCTCAGAATCGTATTTTTTCCTTCAAATTTAGTTAATAATATTATTGTTGTATTTTAATTTCGCCATGATGGTATATTTTATAAACACTTACTCGTTATAAGTAATAAAATATTTATACAAACAAGTAATAGACTGACTGATGGAAAGTTGGACAATATTCCTAGAATACAAATATAAGGCGCAATTTATTCGCATTCGATTTATTTATGGCGTGTAATAGTTTATAGTGTGTATTGTCTATGCATGCGTCCATTTTAGCTTGCATTTCATCAATAGAGATATAAAAATCTACGACTGGTAACCGGTTCGAACCGGAGCGAAGCGAGAAGTACAAAATGCGTATCAACTATAAGACAAATAAATACTTTTCATGGTGTATACATTTACTAGCGTAAAAGCCATCGGCTACCCAAT
>JAQGAK010002960.1:0-17189 GCA_034696945.1 Lipothrix lubbocki
AAGAAGAATGAGGGGGAAAGCGACATTTTTGCTTTTCCATTTAATAAGAGATTAAAGCGACGGGTTTTGAGATAAAGGCAAAGTAATGTTGACATAGTTTAAATTAGCTCGTTGAGTGGCTATGACCGGACACGATACATCTGTTAAATATATCGTCACTGAAATACATTCTATTTGAGTATTTTCGCTGATCAAGACCTTGAGTTTTTGTTTGAATGGATAATCCTGAACATTTCTTCCTATAACATGTGAGAGCATTTATTTTAAGTGAACTTTTAAGCTCATGTGCAAATTACTTTATATATTTGGAATTTGGGTTTCATGAGTCAGTGGTTGTGGATGTTTTATCATAATAATTATTTGAATCATTAATTTTTCTGTATCTTCGCCTTTGTCGGATAAGTTAAAATCCATCTTGGTGACGGTAATAATAATATAGTACAAATAATAATTTACTATTTTAAAATTATTTTAGGAGCGTGATTCCTGATGCCCCCAAAGCACCAAAATTCCGCCGTGGAACTGGTCTTAAAGACAAATGGCGTGAATCGTGGAGCAGTAGCACTAAGACCTTATCGAAACCAAATATGGACGAGGACAACAAACTATTACGATGGTTTTCCTTACGGAAGAATCAGGCCAATATAGAAACTCCAGGAACAAGACATAGCACTCTTCCACTACTTAGTGAGGAGGATTTAAAACGCATCAGCTATATTGAGGATGAGGAAGGATATTGGCCTAGAAGAACAGTACAACCACCCACACTACCCGCGCCACCGGCAGATTTAACGTCGGAACAGATTACCAGGCGACATATAGTAGCTGCAATTGTTCATAGTGAGAACAGTTACGTAGCTGCACTTCAACGACTAGTCAACGTGAGTTAATTTTTGAGTTACTGTCGGATTCCCAATGCTGAAGGGTCTATTCCTTCATTCAAGGATTTATGTAACACACGAGTACATGATATGTCTTTAAAAGCTCAAACTTATTACTTCTATATAAGGTTCACTCGTAAAAATGTTGACTTTGATAGGAATATAAAAAACCACTGGAACGCAGCCATCCTGCCATTCTCAGCCATTCAAAAATCTCATCAATTTTTCACCGAGTTCCTGAAATCTTGCAATGCCACTCACTTTTCCGTATCGCTCTAGCAGAATGTGTTCGGAGATGGGATGCTGACGAAAAAATTGGGGACGTTTTTGTTGCATCTTTCTCTAAAAGCCTAGTCTTGGATGTGTACTCAGAATTCATTAACAATTTCGGTCTGGCCATGGAAACTGCCAAAGTAGAAGCCCGAAGGAAAAGTGCCTTCGCGGATTTTCTTAAAGTCAAACAAATGACAGCCCACGATCGACTTTCTTTGTTTGGTCTCATGGTGAAGCCTGTACAAAGGTTCCCACAATTCATTCTCCTCCTGCAGGTATGTCATTTCTTGATCTCAAATTACTTGTTATTGCTTCTTCCCATTACTTTCAAAATAAAATGATGAAATTTCACTGGAAAAAAATTAGCTTTATGTACTTCTATCAATTTAAAAATCGTTGAACATATATCTTCTATAGTTATGTATGTTATATCAGGGCTTTGGTAAACATAATTGAACTTGACAGTTAAAAAGGAATTCTTATAAGATTCCTGGGAATTATTATTTAAGGTAGGGAAGAAGCAGCTGAGCAATTACAACGCCAAAGTTTGTTTGTTTTGAAAATCAACAAAAAAGTGCTAAAGTTATGTGTACATATTGGTTTTAGGATTTGTTGAAGCACACCCCTAAAGATCATCATGATCGAATGTCACTCCAGCTGGCACTCACCCAGCTGGAGAGCCTGGCAGCTATGTTAAATGAACGAAAGAGAGAGTCAGAACAGTACCAAGCGTTTCGTGAAACAATCAAATCCATTGGAGGTGGCAAGTTTGTCTTACTTCGTTCCATTGCTGACGATCCCAACAGAATTTTGCTCCGTCAAGATGTAGTTACCCAGTTGGAGTTCGATAATACTGGAGCTGCCGTGGCCAAATCTAAATCCAGAAAATTATTACTCCTGAATGATATGCTAATTTGCGTTGCGCTCAGTCAGACGAGTAGTGCAACCGACCAGCAACAACAACAGGTATCAATGAATGGAATGGGGAATCACTCAAGCAACGATGTGAACTCAAATGGGACGACCAGCTCAAACAAAGCGGAGAAAAGTGTGTTCAAGTGGTCGTATCCGGTGAGGGAAGTCGAAGTAGAAGATATTTCCATCTCACCGACGATGAGTCGATTCGTTCACAGTGGCGGCAGTAGTAATAATAATAACAAAAATCCAACTTCACGACAGTCTTCAACCACTGGAAATACTGGTGGTTTAAGTAGCTTACCTGAGCAAGTAACAACAGGATCCATTTCGCTGCTGGAAGAAATGCAAAGTTTAATGCATGACTATGAAGTTCTAAGTCGAATATTAACGCTTGTCTCATCCCTTAAATCCCAGTATGATGGTTTGACGGAATCCTCTGTGAAAGAACTCATGCTTGAAATCCAGCATCAGATACGTTGCCGAGATGAACAAATTTCATATTTTGACTCCTCCTGCTTAACCCTTCTTGTCGGTACAGGCAATAACAGAGATAAAGTTGTCTTCCAAATGCAGAGTCCTGCTGCAAGGAATGAATGGATTGAAGAACTCCGATTAGCCCAGTTAGCTTTAGATCCTAATAACAGTCCCTCCTGGGATATACCCTCAGAATCTCCATATCCTCATCACAAACTGCCTCTTTTTGTGCGAAGTCTCACACTTACTAAATCTCCTAATATTGCAACAGTAAGTTTGATTAAAATATTAGTTTGAAAAGTAAAATCAACGACGATTTATTTAGTTTGAGTTAACATGTGCAGTGGTATTGATGAGTAATTTATTTAAAGGTCAAATGTGGATGCTTCTTCACCCACACTTTTGTTAGTCCAACTGGTCGATCCAAAATATTGGATTATCTATGGGTCAGTTCCACCGATGGAATGTCAAGCCATATTACAGCCTTCAGATCACAGCAGTATGCACTAAAAGAAGTACAATCATTTGATTTAGTCGAAGAGAAGATCAATGACTTATTGTTCGTTTCGGGTCATGTTTGGCTTGCCACAGAGAGTCGCAAGTGAGTTCTATTAAATTACACGAAAATATTCATTTAGGTTTAAATGACTAGTATGATCTCACCCTCGTACAAGATTCTGTTGTAAATTACTATGTACATATGTGTATTATGGAATGATTAATGGCTTCTGTGCTTTGAAGGATAATGGTAATGGACCCGGCTGACCCGGAGAAGGGAAGTGTGAGTTATTACGTTTTAAGTGACGGCGTCCTTAAACTTACACAATTCGAAGGTTGCATTTACGCTGGTCTGGCTGATGGAACTGTGGCTGTATTTCTGGAGCATGATCCGCAACATCTGAAACCGGAATATCTTATCAAAATTGGACAGGAGAAAGTACGTGCCTTGTTCGGTTCGAGAGATCATGTATACGCCGCTTGTGGCAATGCTGTTGTTTCCATAGATGTCAAGACAC
The DNA here is from genome assembly GCA_034696945.1 of Lipothrix lubbocki. Taxonomy (NCBI): domain Eukaryota; kingdom Metazoa; phylum Arthropoda; class Collembola; order Symphypleona; family Sminthuridae; genus Lipothrix; species Lipothrix lubbocki. The sequence continues at coordinate 3,563 of JAQGAK010002960.1, forward strand.
ATACAATAGAGGTATGTACTGTAGGGATTTTATATATTATAATATTTATATTATAGTTTGTATGAATAATATAATAATTGACTTGACCCCGACATATGGTTGTCAGTGAATTTTGAGACTGAACACTGGGAAGTACAGATAATATTCTGAATGACAGTTTTTACTAAATGATTTTTAATTGCTCATTTCAGAGGAATGTGGTTTTGAATCATCACAACGGCCCTATAGCTTATATGGCCTGTTCCGGTGTTGGTTTATGGATTACAACAGAGGAAAGCGGCACAGTCTGTTTGTACCATCTGGAGTCATTACAGCATTTGCAAGATGTGAGCATAGCCCCAAGTGTCTTTCGAACTGTGCGTGATTCATTCAGACGTCAGAAGGGCTGTTATGTTACTTGTCTGACCGCTCACAAAGGCTGGCTTTGGATCGGAACTAATTTGGGTGTCATCTTAACTATTCCCCTGCCGAGATTGGAAGGAGTTCCAATTATCAGTACCGGAAAAGCTAATGTATCCTTCCACGGATATGCGGGTCCAGTGTCTTTCCTTATGCCGCTAACGAAGCCTCCTCAACATTTAGCGTTTGCTTCAGCTCGTCACAAGCCTGTTGATATCATTCCACCATCCTGTGCTGACCCTTCAGCTGCCGCAAAGAAGATCGCAAACAAAAGTCTGAAGGAAGTTATTGAGGAACAAGGAGACGAAAAGTCTCCATCTAAATCCAGTAGCCTCAGTCTTGATGAGACGGTGAATGAGCTTAAAGGAAGTGACAGTAGTAATAATAGTTCGTTTAATCAAGCAGACTTAGTTAAAAATGGTGAAATCAATAATCAGTCATCAACCAGTTTGACAAGGACATTAAGTGATACCGGATCAGCCGGAGAAAATAGCTCAATCAGTAAAACTCTAGTGGTTCTTCGAAAGAAAAATTCTAAAGACAATGTATTCAATCGAAATTGTAAGACACTTCCTCGGGGTGGACCCTTACCGTCTAATCTTCGTTTCAGCATAGATTCCGATGTGTACGGCTTATATGGGAATCTAATAAATGTAAGAGGTTTAGAAGATGAAGGAAGATTCGTCGACCCTTTGTATGATGCTTTAAGGAGGAGCGACCCTGAACTCGTTGCCTTAGACTCTAAAATAAGTACACTTGACCGAAGACTGAAAATGCGAATGAGCCGACCCCGGTCATTAGATTTATCCAATTGGTCAGTAGACTCAAAGATTTCAGCGTCGTCTGATGAGAGCGTCGGGGTTAGAAGTAGTTCCGCCACAGATGCCACCACCAACATCCAGGACAATAACAATTCCTCACCAGTTCCCCCAGAAAACGGCAAATCCGCTCCGACGGCAGCAACTGCCACGACCAAGAAAACCGTCGGAAGGGCCAAACACAAAAACAAATGTCAATCGGAGCGGACAGTCGTGGTCATAGTTGGTGGACAGGGCTATATTAATATGAGGAACCAAACATCCGATCATTTTAATTCCTCCGACCATTCCGACAATAGAAATTGTGCGCATCTCACAGTTTGGCAAATGAAAACTTAATAGGCGTGAATACTTTTACAATAATTAAATAATAATTACGTATATACCTTTGTAACTCGCGCATTTTTATATTATATACATTTTACTATAATTATTACTATATACTGGTGACAAAAGTAACAAATCACATTACAGAATCACATATATTCAGCATATGGATAACAATGCAGATAATATTAAATATATATTTTATTTAAAGTTTTGTATTCGCATATTAGAAATGTTTGCCGAATGTTGTGTCATGTCCTTTTAATATATTCTATATATTATTGTCCTTTTATTGTTTTCGTTACGCTGTTACAATATTTCATTAAGTTTAATCATTTTACTACTTTGTAAGTACTTATACAGATATATCTGCATTTAAAAAAAATGAAACTTTTTTGTACCGTTGAGTGCTTCACCATCTTTGTATCCTGTTATTCAAACTCTATGTAATTTTAACTATTGACTGTTATTTTAATGCAAAAATTTTTATAAATCACCGTCGTTTAAAAAAAAAGAGATTTACCAAGTAAATTAAATCGACAACAACAAGGTCTGATAAATTGACACCTTTTGGTTTTAATTATTTATTTTTCATGGTTAGACGCAATCATTATTTTCGCATAATTACTACATAATATTTATTATAATTTAATTAATGCATTTTAATTCATGCATTTAAATAGAAGGCGACGTTAAATTAATCCGTCGTTAAATTCCACCCAGAAACAAAGGAAGGAACGGTCGAATTCTTGAGTTTTATATAAAAACTTGTTTATCGCAAGCTGGTTTATCGGCATTGCGAATGCAATGCGCAAAAAAGATGCACGAGCATAAAAACAGTAAACAGACACCCCTGGCAGTACCGGCGCCAATTTTAAATCTAGCCAGAATTGACAATTTCGTTGTGTAGAGAAACAACGGAATTACTAAATTACGTTGCTAATTGTATTTATTAGACTTTTTAGCATTTAAAATACTTACTTTAACCTTCTCTAGCATTTTCGGGATTTACTCTCATCTCAAGAAACAAAAACAACAAATAAATTACATCTTTTTACGTATTTATAGAATTTACATTTAAATGATTGACAACCACACACCGAGTCATTGTGAAGATCTTCGTCGTTATCTCGCTGTCACCTTGAAAGATTGGGGTGATTACACTGGTGGTAGTTGACAGATTTAAGTTAGGAAAAAGTATTGTACATACCAGTCAGGGTTACCAAAAATCAATAAATTATGCAATATATTTAATAAAGATTTAATATTAAGTTTGACAATTAAATCCGTATGGTGCGATCTTTAATTTCTTTAAAATTTCCTTACATTATACACCAGGCCTTGGAGTTTGGACTTGGAGCATCTTTAATTATTTAACTGGGTAAGAATTTGATTTAATGTCACTCAAAGTCATTATTGATCTAATAATTATTTTTCTAGTCTATTTTGGGCTTGGGGCTTGAGCTGTTGCTTGCAGTTAGTTTCCTTCAGCATAAATAGTTGTATATGCTTATAGAAGTTTATATTAGATTAAGTTAAATATTATTTATTTATATTTAAGATTTAAGAAAAATTATTTTGTAATAATTCTTTATTTTCCTAATGTTTGGAAAGTGTTCGGAAAGGAATGGAAATTATACCTGGAAGCGTTCAACATAGCCCATTTTTGTATACTCGAACCCCTTAACTCTAAATGAGGGTGTTTAAAAAGCGAAAACAAGTTAGCACTGGGATTTTAAGTGGAACAATCTTCATTGTTTTCGAACCGCTTTGAAAGATATTTAGCTCCTGGTAACGCTTATTATTAATAATATAAGAGAAATAATAATGAGGGTTCGACTGTGTATTTTGGTAGACATGCACCTGGTGGATTACAATGGACAGGACTGTGTTGCATGGTGTCACAGTTGAGCGATCGACAGGAAAATGCAGATATGTATGATATTCTTGGATTTGAATGGTCACGCTAAGTGATCCGGAGTTGAACAAAAAAAGAATACATTGCATGATCCAAGGTCACAGATGCCCATTATACTCTCCAGGTCATGTAACGTCTCGCGGTCCATGTAACGTACCGTGTCGTGAAGATGTTAAAAATATAGTTCAAATCTTCAAGTTCCTTCTTACAGACACGGAGCTTACCATGGTTGAAGAGCTGAAGATTGTATTGTATTTCGTGTATTCGAATGTTTTCTGCTCTTATTTGTGTTATCTTTGGAATATAGGGATGGCTGTGCTTCAAAATCTATCAGTTTAATTTAAAAGTAGGTTTTATTAGTTCTTGGATGTGACCCCTGAAAAGGGGGATTGTTTTTACGTACCCAAAATATCTCAATTTTATTTAAAAGTTGAAAGTTTTATGGGCGACAGTGTAAACAATAAAATTGGGCGAGCAAATAATAGTTTTATCCTGGGGATGCTGTTGCTTGCAATATAAAATTTAATCTACAAGATTAACAATGACAATATTTATACATAATGATTAATTAAATAACAAGATACAATGATTACTAATCAAAACTTTTGATTTCTAGGTATTACAATTGTTACTTGACCTCATGGATCCACCCGTTTTTTGATGATGTCGTATATTGTCAGATTGATGTGAACGTCCTCAGAGAGTTTCGTCTAAGGCGATCCAATTTTCCTTAAAATATTATTACGTATAATAAAAAAACTACAAACGTCATTTATTGGGTTGAAGATCAAAACATTTGGGGTGTTTCTCCCACTTGAACAAAGTCAATAATTATGTACTACTGATTTGGACGCCGGTAATATAACACTGTAACAACGGCAGTTCTACGCTTCGTAACGCCTACTCCTGACCTGAAGTCGGTGAACGGCAACATGGTTATATTTGGTGCTGGTCTTCCGGACATACCCAAGACAGAAGATCCTATAGTGGACGGGTTTCAACCGGCGGCGAATGATACGCTTTCAAAAATTCGTTGGATTTTGGGTACGTACCGCTTACGTTCACTAATACTTTCTTTAAGTATCAAATAGTACTAGATTACCAATGGTTGTGTGTTACATTAATTCAGCGGAATAGAAGCAGGTAGTAACTTAATTTAATTAATGTTTTCCTTTTTGCTAATTTCTCAAGATTATGTCAATGTGGACATCGATTACGCTCGCTGGTTGAACTGGCTGTTTACTCCCATTGTTGTTGCATTTGTGTTACCAGCCGTCATCTTGCTGTTTCTCTACCTTAGTTGCTTCTTCCTGTACATTTACAAGTGGCATAGGTAAGACCAACAATGCGGGTTTTACAATTTTGTATGTCATTTTGTAATTTAAATAATTTGAATATTCTCCAATCTAATCTGATCTTATTACTTTTCAGACATCGCTTAATAGAAGCGTATGAACATGACTTTTGGCAGGGAGCGCGGAAAACACTAGCCGCATTTTGGGATGCTCAAGGGTGGATTTGGCATGGTTCGTTTAATGTTGCTGAATAATTATTGCTTCATTTCAAAAGTAACCTCTATTTAGCATTAGTTGACTGGATTTATTTTTCAACTACAGGCTACGAAGTGGACGGTATGGACAATATTCCTGACGAAGGAGCAGCTCTTATACTTTACTACCATGGGGCCATTCCTATTGACTTCTACTATTTTATGTCCAAATGCATTTTATACAAAGGACGATTGATTCGGACAGTCGGTGATCGGTTTTTGTTTAATATTCCTGGTAGGTACAATACATATTTAATAAATGTAGTGTAAAAAAATAAAAATATGAATATGTTTTTTGTACTGATAAAAACTGTTCAGCTTTTTATAATAATTGGGGATTTGAATGCCATTGCAGGATGGTCTCTTTTGATGGAAGCATTCAAAGTAATACCGGGCACAGTTCAAGTGTGTTCGAGCCTGCTCAAGGAGGGTCATTTAATGGCGATTGCTCCTGGGGGAGTTTACGAGGCACAGTTCGGAACTGAATACTATGAATTGAAGTGGAAAACGAGGAAGGGATTTGCAAAAGTTGCCCTAGAGGCTAAAGTGGTAATTATATTATAAACTGTTTTATAACCTGCATGATTATCACCCCGAATCACTGTATTTAGTCTATACAGAAAATTTCATAAAAGTATTCTGATTAATTGAACTAATAATTACTTAATTTCAGCCTATAATCCCCATGTTTACTCAAAACTTGCGAGAGGGATTCCGTTCTGTTCGGTGGGGAGCACGATTTTGGCACTGGTTATACGAAAAGACACGTTTTCCTTTCGTTCCAATTTATGGGTGTTTCCCTGTTAAATTAAAGACATTCATAGGGAAGCCAATTCCTTATGATCCTGACGATACGCCAGAACTTCTTGCACAGAAGGTGACAATATTAATATTTCTAAATTATACGCAATGGATGACATATTTGCAATTCACAAGACAATGTGATAAAATGATTTTTGTTCATTGTAGGCCGCCCGTGCAATCGAAGCGCTTATCAAAGAACACCAGCGTATCCCTGGAAGTATTTTCCATGCTCTGCTAGCGCGTTTTTACAGACAAGAGCCTAATAAATTAGTCTGACTTTTTAACGGCAACTTTAAAATTCGACATTCCTTGTTAGAATTTGAGTGTATCACGAATGCAATCCTTCAAGGTTCGAACCAGTAGAGTTAATTGCTACTTTAGTTGTATTTAATCAACCCCGAGTAGATATCGAATCTACAGTAGACAATACTTTGGCAATTACTTATCGCAGGAGATGTGGAAAAATGCAAAAATAAGCGGGTTGCTCCGTCGTACAACTTTCAATCCCTGCCCTGGCTTCGTTTATAGCACCTGTGTTTTAACTTAGAAATCGAAGAAGTAACGTTTACAACATTTTAATTGTACAAGTTGTTCAGTCTCAGTAATTTTAAAAGTTAATAAGCCAACTCCATACTCAATTATATGAAGTTATTTATATTAGTTCAGTAGTTAAAGAGTGAAGCGGACGATTGACATATGTACATACATATATGCATAAATGACAATTCATGCAATGTCTCCACCTGTTATTATTACGCAGATTTCCAGATTATCTCCATTAGCATTGCACTTTATAGTGTGTTATTTTCGAGAAATGAGGAAGTTAAAATATGAGTGGTATTTACTGTAATAACGTTAGGTGTATCTCAAATGGTATTTGTAGGATAATGGTACCTAGTTTTGATAGAGCATCATTCTAGTTTTTTAAACCTGTGATATTATTAGGTTTTATTGTTTTATTAATTTACAGAACTATGGCTTTAAGGTGCTTTAAATGCAGGCATTGAATGCAATATTCGTTTTTATAGGAGTAGATGTTTTTTGTTGTCTTTAATGGAACGATGTAATTAATATATAATTAATCAAAAACTGTCAATAGATTCCTTCTTAAACTCCCAAGTGAAGTACGGTTGTAATAAAAATTAACTTCCGAATTTTAAAATGCAATAAAATTGGTGATGGTAAACTCTTGAAGACACTACTTGCGCATTGTTAAACATTTTCATGTTGAACTCACTCAACCCCCCCTTGAAAAGCCGCCACGTCATGGAAAAATAAATTAGTACTTGTTTAGTCATAACTCATAATATGCCACAGACCATCAAGAAATGTACTTGACTATACAGACAGCATTCGTAATCGCCGTGTCTTTGAAATGAGTCAGGCCAAATGAATTCAAAACCATTGCAAGTTCTGACTTTCAGACGAATATTTACTGGCAATCAATTGATCTACAGTTAAGTACCAATTGTGATAGAGATATAAAATAGAAATGCAGGTGTACGCATAAATACTCTACACACAAACAGGCAGCTATAGATTAACACACGATGAGTGTAATTATTATTATATGACGACGCCGATAATTTGAAGGATGGCAAATTCTAACTACTTGAATAACATATAGGTAAATAAAAGGAAATATTATAAGTTTTAGCTGTTTAGCAATCAATTATAATAATTAAAATTTCAGCCCAAGGAATACAAGGTAATTATTAATTAGATGGTCTAATTTTAGAAAGTCACGTATATAAAGAATCAGGTGAAAACATCCAGAGTTTCACACTGCCTTAAGGTTCTACACGAATAAGTTCCACATCAAAGATCAAAGTGGCATTTGGAGGAATGACTCCAGGATGACCACGCGGGCCGTATGCATAGTCCGGTGAGCAGGTCAACTTTGCACGTTGTCCCACACTGAGCTGTTGGAACAAATAGAAAATGCAATGAACAAGACAATAATTTTTATACTAAACTACAACAATACTGAACAACTCCATCAACAATAATAACCAACTCCATTAACATTGTCTATACCAAAATAAAATAATAACAACCATTGACGCCGATCCCAACGCGTGCTAAAAGATTGCTCAGCTACAAATTCACCTGACAGAAATGGCGCTTAGAGCCCAAAAACTGAATGCTAATCTACCCTAAACCCTATTGTACAAGCGATTAGGATTCCTAACCCAACGATATCTATAGACAGATCATTGAAATAAAGGCGAAAGGTCATTACTTGGGCAACTCCCTCATCCCAACCCTTGATGACTTCACCCCGTCCGATCTTGAACTTGAAAGGCTCTCCGCGGTCCCGGGAGGAATCGAACTTCTTGCCATCAGGGAAGGTACCGGTATAGTGAACAACAACCGTCTGTCCCGTCTTAGGGAAGGTGCGGCCTGTCAATAAAACGTAACAACAACCTTCTCGTTAGCATCCCAAACACTTGACATGACATCCTCCGATCGAAGGACCCCCCACTATCTTAAATTTCCATGTTACTAAATTACAAACTGAACATTCGCGACTATAGCAACACTATATCACGCTTCCGCTGACTATCCCATTAAAAAAACCAGAGAATATCCAACACACAACATTAACGTACCATCTCCGGCGGCAATGCTATCGATTTGTACGCCCATGTTGATAAGACCCCAAAGACTTTAGAAGTTCACAATTAAAAAATTAGTTAATACAGGCGAGGATATGCCGTTGATTTTGAGCAAGACTTTAGCGCGGATATTGCTATACAACCGCAGTAGAATTTCACCTGTCCCGGTTCGGTAGTTTAATCAGGGGAATTCGGTGTGAGCTAAAGAGTGTGGGTATAGAATATGCGAATGCAAAGCATGCAGAAATGCAGACGAACGACTCCGGTCACGGCCAGACAGACATTGAAATTGAAAGCGAAACCCCAAGCCAAAGTCTCTTCTCTGCATTTCTATTCCCTGTGTATATGTATCATCCGCTTTATGGTTTGGTTGGGTTTTTGGGTTTTTGTCCTCTGACTCGTCGGCTCGCCTATAATATATCCGTGCCTGCCTTGCCTGTGTTTAAAATATATATAGTGTGTTGGTTATATATGCTATTTGGCTATATGCTTTTTTCCTTATATATAAAAGCATAGGCAATGTTATAGCTATAGGGGAAATTTCAGGGATATACATAGGCATTACGCCTATACGGCAACACGCTTTTATATAGCTTCCTATCTTTTACAGTTTTACATGTATTTCATGTATCGTCGGCGAAGGATCCCAAAGTACCTATTTGTATCCCTTCCATACAGAAATTTTGGTACTTTTGGATACTTTGCTGACGGTATGTAATGTGAATGTAGTATGTGAAGTTGAACATTTGTGAAGAATGAGTGTGAGGCTGTGAGGCCTCGTCTCGTTGCCTTTATTATTTCCACAACAACAGCAACAAGAAGAGCTGCTGAACTTCATCGTCAACTCTACTGCACCCTGCACCGCTTCGTTTTTCCCAGTTCCATCCCCTGCCCACGAGATGGTCCAGCATTTGCCTCGGGAAACTCATGATCTTCCCAAAATTGATCTTTTATTAAGTATGTACTTGTATTTTTAATGTTACTTAAGTTACTTATTGTTAGTACATACTACATATTTTAACAATTTAGTAAAAAATGTAAAAAAAACAATGAAAAACTTATTTTTAATTACTAATAAATAACTCGGGCTATTAAAATGCCTTTTATGAAATTAGTTTAAATAGATGCAATTATTACTTTTATGCATTTTATAAATTAAGTTGAAATGCATGATGATGACGACAACATAAATTGTATATGTAGTCTGTAAATATTAGGAATAAGAATGATTTAATGAAATCAATTATTACTTAAAAGGTCGAGTCGGCAGTCTAGATTTAGTTTTATTTAGGAGATTCTTCTAATGTTGCATGTATTTATTATTTATGATTAAAGTAGGCCATTATTCATCTAAAATTCCAATATTTATACACAAATTTTTAGAAGTTCAGTAAATCACTTTTACGTTTTTGGGACTCTACTGATATTAAATGAAATTGACTAATTCTCGTAGTACACCGACAACAGAGTCAAATAATATTTTATATTTTTAGTAATAATGACTATGATAATACACGTTATACATAGTTTTAGTTACGAGATTGTATGTATACAGAGATATACCAGTAACTGCGTTATTATATGACACAACATATTGAATATTGATTTTAAAGCGAACGATACGATTGATAGTGTGGAATTCATAAAATAAAATATATGTGGACAGCTAAAGAATTTGCGAGGATAGTAGATTCCGTTCACGAACAAACTGAAAGCAGTTTCATTCAGGTTACATTAAAGCATTGGGTTCGATGTTAATTAGTTAGTTAATTAATAACGATTTTCAATATTGAATTAATACACGGGATCACGGGAAAGCTAGAGTTAAAACATGTGGAGTTGATATGTCTGATTGAATATTTGAAATTCCGAAGGTTCTCATCCTGGCGATGTTAAAAATTGTGATAATTCAATGCACTCGGGGTAAATTCCATTGCATTTATATCTTTGGCTTAAAATAATTATTACATAACTCGGTAAAATCAACATTATTAAATATTTCTAAAATTGGATTAAGAGTTCCGAAGTCCAGCTTGGTCTTAATTTCCTCAGATTTATGAACTCTAGGATCATAAATTGTAGGAGTTTAAATCTCCATGGTCTACCATCTAGCTATCTAATAAGAGCTTGTGCAATTCGCCTACGTCTTCGGCATAAAATTTTGGGACACACCGTCTCTCCTCTTCATTGCCGCTAACTGCCCATTCTTGAACTTCTTCCAGAGTAGTTACCCCACTGAGAACGAGCAGGGTGTGGAGGCCACAATTAGTTCCAAATAATATATCCGTATTGGCACTGCAGAATGACATACAAGACCAGGTAAAACTTTCCATAATCGACTTAAAATGACTATACTGTGTACTGTGTACACATCTGCATGTGATTTGATTTAAGAATAAACATACTTTAATATATATATACTTACCGATCCCCCACCATCAAAACTCGATTGCTGTCCAGACTGTGGAAACGACGGATGTAATCGAAAGGAATTCGTGATGGTTTTCCCATAACAATTGGATCTCGCATTGCAGCTGTTTTCACAGAATTCACTATTGATCCGGTCCCTAAAAGTTAACAATTTATTTTTACTGTAAAACAAGTATAGCGAACAGATTTTTAGTTTAATTAGCCAATTTATTTAAAACTGTTTGTTTAAAAAGAAAATTAATCAAACCTGGAATAACCATATTATCCCCAGATGGAAAACTTTCATCCGTGTTTGTAGCTATAAATACACATGAAGGATTCTTTAAATAGCTTGCAGCTTTAAATAATTTGGCGTAGCTAAAATGATGATCGAATCCTACGATAACAGCTCCGACTTCAGGATCCAGAGATGATTTTTCCAAATTATCAGCTGCCCAAGTAATCATATCTGCCGAAACTACGTCTGGCTATGAATTTAAATATTAAACTGATGACATAAAGACACATATTTTTTTAAACGTACTTTATAATCTGGTTGATTACCCCAATAGGAAGAGACTTAATATTCACCGCCTGCAGTTCTTTTGTCACACCCGTTGTCCCGATTACGTAAGCTTTCTGATTAAAATTCAATTCTTTTAAATGTAATGCAGCTAGGAAAGATGTGCTCACTATCTCATCCTGAAAGCAACAAATACAAATATGTGTGTACATTTGACATTTAAAATACATAATAGCATGACAATATCGACAAACATATGTAATGACTCGGAAAAACTATATAATAAAACGTCAACCAACACAATCATGCTCAACTCACCATAGTCGCCTCAAATCCTAAGGTATTGAATTTGACTAGAAATTCCTCCCGGGTCTTGGTGCTATTGTTTGTCATGAAAAATACTTTTTTCCCTACTGACCTCAGTTTCTTCACTAGATCCGGAGCATTAGGTAAGGTCTTCATGCCAATCCACAGAACACCTGATAGGATTAAGAGATTAATTTATTCAGTTTCAACGAGAACTTGTTAAGTTATTGTGCGAAAAAACTATAGGTACACAACGGCAATTAAACATAAATCCTAAATAAACTTTAATTCCAAAAATAAATAAACAATTTTTTAAAAGTATAATTTAATATCTTACCATCACAATCAAACATAACTGCATCAATGTCCTTAAGGAAATCCCCAAAGGACTTGGAGTCAGTGAAATTCTTTGGAAAATTGTCCATGTTTACGGCTTTATTTAGACCTACTGATAAACTTGCAGTATTTATATTATTTCTACTAAAACACCTATCAAGTGAATATCTTTGACGATATTGAAATTTTTGGAGAAAAATCGATCCGCTATCGCTTCTTGAACAAAAAATTCTTAAGTGACAAAAATTTGCAGCAGAATTAATTGGCGATACTTCTTTTTGACTATTTATTAGTGTAGAATAATTATTACTACTCTTCTGACTAATTCCATGAAACTGGATAGACAAATTAATCCTGTTCTGGAAACGAGCTCCAAGACTCCTCCAATGTCCTGAATACTTACTGACCATTGGATCTTATTCGCTGTATACCCAAATCCAAACTCCAAGTCCAGTCAAATCAAAATCTCAAAATATTTTAAAATTCCCGCTGTGGTGAGATCATCAGAAACTCACACTCAAAAGCACGTGCTGTCTTTGTCTGGATAATGAAGTTCAACGAAATACGATACAAATCCAAACATAATGGAGCAGAGCAAACGAAATATAAACTACCTAATTCAGTTAATTTGACTGTTCAATTGACATCTCACAGAAGGATGTTTAAGGTTTATTCGGTTTAACAATGTTTCCTACATAGGAAAAATACATTACATTTTCACACTTGCGATAGTTAGCTTAACTAGTTAATTAATTGATACTTAAACGATGTTAACAATATTGTACCAGACATGCACATGTCATATAGTTAAATCGCATGTCAAAAAGTAGGTCATTTTTGAATCTTAACAGACTGTTGAAGTGGACTGTAGCAATTAATTTATCATCTTACTATATTAATCGATTTAAAATCACAGACATCAGTTTGGATGTATGATGTATGACTATCAAGGATTTAAGTTATCGATCAATGACCGAGAATTTGTATAAGCTATTACATTATAAGTACATTTATAACCTTGTGACGTCACAAATGACATTACTATAGATACCAATCCGCAAAGTACTAAAAGTACATGCATGGTATTATTGACAAAACTTTAACATTAAATATATCTTCTACTACCGTGTGAAATGCATCTAAAATTCATATAAAAATAAAAGAAAGATACAGATCAGTTTCTCTCAAATTTGAGATGAGTTTCGTAGAATTTGATGACCTCCTGGGGAAATTTCGTGTTGATGAGGTTGGCAGCCACCACGCTGGATTCACTCTCCTGATTAGGATATGCGTCCCATTCCACCAAGAAAGCCAAACCTTCTCCAGTATTGAAAACAGCCACTATTCTTTCGATACGTTTTGACGGCAGATCCTGTGGTTCTGACACCATGACAACCCACTGCAAGAAAAAGAACAAAACTTAATAATCATTTTTCGAAATAAATGGATCCGTGGTTAACACAAGGATTCTTATTTATTTGCCTTAACAACAAAATTAAATAAAACTTATTTAATAATATCATCACAAAACCTACAATGGACATAGAGCATAGACCCGTGACTAATTTTTCACCCAAGTCCGCCCAAAACCCATTGAATTTTACCCGTAACCGACCCGGC
>JAQGAK010002961.1:0-17188 GCA_034696945.1 Lipothrix lubbocki
TTATTATAACGTTATGTCGTATTTTAGCGTTAATAGCGTTATTTATAACGTTATTGAATAACGTTATCCAACCCTGAAATGTACTTATTTATTTAGTATAGTTCTTTATAGGTAATACTATAAGTATTTTAGTCTGATTATCTATAACTTTTCCTTACATTACTAGTTTTGCATAAGCAACAGCAAAGAAGCTGTTTAATTAAACATAAAAAGTAATTATTTTCTTTTCTGTTTTCACTTCAATTAGTAATTTGCAAAATAAAGACAGCATTCAATGTTGATCATTCAATTCTGATAATACTTTGGACGCCATGGATTGTTGCATGGTAAAAATGCAGTGAGGAGTGAGCGATTATCTGTACAGTGTACACAAGTTTCATCTTAGGATGCCCCAATTCACAGAATGACTGTGCCATGTTTTATGAAATCATAGCCTTTTGTGTCAACTAAGCTCTGCAAATTAACGTCCTAATGATACATGAATTCATAAAAGCATAAAATGTGTGTCTCAACTGACGAACACAATTTTAGCAGTAATGAAGACAAGCTAGGAAGTGCAATTATTCGGTTGACTGGATGAGGAAATTAGTGTGATTTGACATGTGTGTATGGAATATGTGATATAACAAATGCATAGTCTTTTAACTGTATGCGTATGTGAATGGACTAGTAGGACTAGTACATTTATAGGGTTTACAGGAATTCTTTCACCCTGCTCATACATTGTGAAAGCTACAGAGAACTACAGAACTATATTACTGGAACAAAGCCTGGAAGCAAGAAATAATAATTACGATCGTAAAACGAGGCAGCAGTTGTCAAAATTATTCAATTACAGCTTATTTCCTTGTTTCGCTGACGAGTAGTGATGGGAAGGAGTAGCAAACTATACTGTTGAATGTTGTTGAAGTAACATAATGTATATTGTAGAGCTCGAAATTGATATTGTTGCTGTTAATGTCGGAAAGCAGAGCCTGAATTTGTGAGCTTTTTAGTACGTACCCATATGTATAACAGGCCTTCCTTATAGCATTATACCATGTATGAATATGAATTACGGGTAGAATCCCGAAAGTTCTTGATAAACAAACCATATTCAGGTACTATAGAAGTTTATGTGCTTTGACGGGGTGTTGTGTAGGGAAAGATAGAAAAAGTAAATATACCGAAATCCTAATGTGTACCTCAAAGCTGATGTTGTATAAGCTCTTGTGTCGTCTCAACGTGTCTTTGCATCAAGTTGGGAGTTGGGAACGACTGCCGTGCTGTGTGAAGTGGAAAATCAATCCCTATTATAAATTTACAAGTGTGTTCTTCTTTAAACTTATAACTTTTTCGTGGGTTCCATTCCGCGAGGAGTGAACTTTATACATACTAATATGCTTATGAAGCAAATCTATATGGTGGAGCACCTCGCTATATAAATGCACAAAGTAGTTAGTTGCTGGGAGATGTGTCGCTCTGGCTGAAGAACCCGAACGGAAAATTTAGCCCGATTCTTCGGGCAACAGCCGAAACATTGATTTCCATGTGCACGTTCTGCTCTGAACCTATGTACAACCAATGTTCCTTTTCACTGCAAATCAATTTCACATATATTTCAATCACAACATACTTACATTTTAAATGGGAATAAAGGGGGAAATTCAACTGAGCTGGCTGGAAGAGAGAGCTGGGGAAGGCGGTGCAGGACAAATTGAATAAGCTTAAAACTTTGTCATGACAAGGCTGTTTTCAAAGAAATTCAGAGTAATTATGTACTTAAGCTTTCTATTGTCATCATTAGTTTGCATAAAAACCTCTTAGATTTCATTACATTTTCAACCTTTTACAGCTTCCATGACAACCACTTAAACTTCTGACGCAAATATATTCATCACAGCAACACGAGAAGAACCTGTGGATGAATCTCGTAAGAACTGAGTTTTTGCTTTATGTACCAAGATATGCATATGCTAAAATAATTTATATTTTATATAGGAACACTGGGATAATGGTAAGTTGTAATGATGAAATATTTATTTAAATTAAACATAAAAGAGCATATGTAATTTTATGGATACTAATCCAAGTGGTATATCTAAAAGCCGTTTCTAGCTTACATACAATTTGCATATATTTGTCTACAGTTTCAAGCTATATAGCTTTGACGTCCTAGTTTTCCAGGTTGGTATATTACTGCATCCTGCCGGTGCTGGAAAGTAGCCGTGTTCACGTTTCCAAGCATCAATGTCGGTAATTACCTGGTAAAAAGCAAACACATAAAGAAAGAAGATGACCACGGACTCAATTTCTTGTCCAAACACTTATTACCTACTTCAAGTGGGGACTTCGGATGACAAATAAGAGATCGTACCTGATTTATAGGTTTTTCAAACGATGTATCTACTGTGTCTGTAATGCCTGCACCTCCTTTCGCAACTGAAACTACATGCACAGTGAGTTTCTTTCTGTTTGTTGATTGAGGAGTAATCCATTTCTGCAGATGTTAAAATTTTCAAAAAGTTAAAAACTGAGTACAAATTGCATTAATATTATTAACAGATGATATCTGATTCACGGTAGCAGTTGGAGGGCAGTGTAATACTCTTTTATTACCTGGAAATAATTTTTCACATCGTCCAAGGTAACTGCATTGAGTTCCTGCAGTATTTTTTCTTCTGCATCAAACTCGTATACTCTGGAGGCTATTTCCGAAGACAATATATTAAACCTTGCATTTAGAGTTTTTGGCTTCTCAGCTACAATGACTCTTAGAGACTGGACGTATTTTTGAAATTCGTCGTCTTTCATATCATTTAAAGTGGTCTGTAAGGGGAAAAATATCCTTATTAAATTCATACAGGTATTATATCATAAGATGACCTAAGTAGAAAAACATAGAACCTAACCATCATTTGTGTCAGAAAACTCTCAATTCTACTTTCCAAGTATTCAGGGTGCTTCATTCCTTGAATTATTGTGTCAAAGCTCATGACTCCAAGTCTTCGGCGGTAACTACACCATACTGAGTACCCCAATTGTTCTTTGGTTCGTAGAACATCGAAAGATGGTTCCGCGAGGATATGGTCGATCAACAACATAATTGTCCTAGTGCATATCTCGCTCATTTCCATTTGCAGCCTCATGCATATGCACGATTCAGCATTCGTTGTGTGCTGGGCAGTATACAAATAACTTGTGTCTATATGAGCAAAAGAAAACATGCATTTGTGAACAAATATTTTCACTCAAAGCAAATTAATAACACTTGATATAAATATTAGTTAATTTTCTTCATGGTGAAAGTACCTGAAGGTAGTTTCAGGAGCCGTCTAGGGGCTAACTGAGCACTGAAGAGAGGCTGTGAACTAATTTTGTGAAAATACTCTATGCTTTTAGCATGGATACCGAGTGCTTCCTGTTCAAATAAACTAATTAAAGACCTTAACCAACTATGTATGCCGAGTAGAAAATAGAAGTATGCGCAAGCAACACAAGAATCAAACATAAACGTTCCAAAACTATGATACGATAATAGCTATACTTAAAGGGACTTACTTCTTCAGTGTAGTTACCCACAATGTAGTACTGCAGTTTAACCGAGGCGCATAGGTCCTTTGCAAACTTCACTATGTTGTCGGGAGTCAATTCTGAGAATGATTCGAATATATTTATACACAGCAATAATCAAGGCGTACATTGTGACAGCAAATTAGCTCAGATAAGATGTTACTTTAATCGTAGCTACATTAATACATCCTTCAAAAAGTAAACTTACCACCGACTGCCTCCAGCCGTTGTGCATTGCTAAAAGTATGATTAAACGACAAGGAATGCATATAAGCAGAGGCATGTGTCATCGGTTCTTCGTCCTTCCAATTCTGTAAATCTCGAATAAATGCCTCTTTTATGGCCTCGAATCTTGGTCCCACGGAATCAAAATCCACTAGAAATTTCATGAGAAAGCAGAGTAGTTCGTCCAGCTTGTCATTATAGCCGAATGCACCCACCTAAAAATAGGATAATTCTTATTTAAAAATACTTAACTCTTTTCATGTAAATTTAAGACTGTTAAATCCGTTAAATTTGCTTATCGTTGAATTTTATGTAAGGCTTATATATGGCTAATGTAATGATCATAGCCATAAAAAAATGCAAAAGAACTTCAACTCCTAGTTGCAAGAAGTGATTATAGCTTACATTCAACCCATCAAAGGAAGCATCATAACTAGGATTTAGTCCCGCCAAGACAGCAGAATAACAATCTTCAGCTATTAAATCTTCCAGAATATCCTGGAGTAAATACAGCAAATTGTAGTTCCTTGGAGTTAGGGCAGGGAGCGGGCTATAATTTAAAAAAAACAAGTTATAATCGATGAGTAATTTAAAATAAATGGGTTCCACAAATTAAATGCAATGTAGTAATGAGAAGAGCCTCATCACTAACCTTAGGATGGAAACCTGAAGAACACCACGTGGAAGCAGATATTCGTTATCTTGCAGGAACCAAACTCGAGAAAGTTCATCGTCCAAAATTATTCTGGGAATTATTCCTTTCTAACAGTGAGCATTGGCACAATAAGATATCAAAACTCTTTAAGCACACGTACTGGTTAAGAACATGATTAAAAGATGTAAGAAACACCAGCTGACCTCCTTGTCCCGACACTTTAATTCAAAATCCGTGGGTATAAAACCATTGGGCTCTGGAAGGTGTAAATCTTCATGCGATCCACAAGTTCGCCATTTCTGCAAATGTATGTATTTATATGAAAACACTTTCTATTTTTGGTCAGAACAATTCTAATGCTTACAACTGGGTCACTTACATTAATAATATCCGGCGAGATTTTAGAATACCGATATTTGGCACCATAGTACTGCTCGGTTTCATTAACAACTTCCTTATTATTTTGCGTACTCACTATGATTCTACAATAAAAAACATTCATCCCATTAATATAATAAAGCTTTTGGATCCAACCGACCTAAACCTTTACTTTTCTCCTTGTCATTACCTGACGTTGTCTGGGTTGATGTGATTGACGATATCTGATATCAAATCAGGTCGGTAATCGGTCAGAACTCTACACAAAGCCGGAAACACATCTGCTACAGGGCAACGCTAAAAAGTTCCCAAACTCATTAAATAAAACAAAAATGATGACTGAAAGAGAATTGTATGCATTATTTCTAGTTGCATATTTAATTTACAGTCATTTGATCCGCCAACTCGACGACAACATGGTCTGCGGGTTGGTCTTGCCGAAATCTGAACGCAGTATCTCTTGTCTTCCTTCTTTCATCCCAATACCATTGTTGTGGGCCAACTTGCTTCAATAATTGTATGTACTAAAACCATAATTAAATATTAATTTTTATTCCCAGCTAAAACTTCCTTGTTATAAAAACCATGTAGTGAAATAACACCTGAAAAAAATGGAGAAGAACCTCATCCACATTGTCAAGTCCAGAAGGAGTAAGTTCAATCTGAATATCCATAAAAGCAAAACCTCTTCCTGGCTGGTCAATTGAACTATTAAGTTCCGTAACCCAATTTCTCTTTTTCAGTAATGAAAGTAAACTACCTTTCCCTTCATGACCAATCAACGAACTAACGTAGCTAGAGGCCTGAAATAATTCATGAAATTAATTAAATTTGCAAATACGACTTGGAAAAACATAACTCTATGTACATCACATACCCCACATTTATAAAGCTCTGAATCATCTGGTATTGGACAGATTATCTCAAGGTTTCTGATGTCTTTAATGGGTAAATAATCTATACGTGTTTGAATCTCATCAGGGCCAAATGGAGACTCCGGCCAGGACTGGACCTGGTAGTTGTTGTTCTTAATGTCTAAAAAGTATCTCTCCACAAGAGCTTGAAGTTCATCACAACTTTCTTTTCCAATTATGGCTAATTTCATTAAATTAGCTGAATAATTTTCCTGATGGAATCGTATCAACCGTGATCTTACATCTATTCCTCTTTCTTGTGGACGTGTCCAGAGTGAATATTTGTTTCCTGCAATTTTTTTAAAATATCCTCTATAACATAAATAAAATTATACATGCCTAAAATCAAGAATCTTTAAAAAAACGTGGAATATTATCAATTATGTACCGCATCCAAAAGAAGAGTAAGGATGTCCTTTTTTAGACAAGAAGCTGTGGATGGCATCTTGTCTCCGTGTATCGTCAGGAATGGAGCCTTCATGCTCAGAATTCACTGCATTCACCTCTCGCTCACTGCCACTCTCAGTAAACAGTGGCGAAATGAAGAATTGGGCAAATCTACAGATATCACAAAATATAAGTATACTAAATTGCATAGTACATATAAGTATACACATTGTAATACTGGGGTACTCTGATAATATCAAGTATAAAATAATTTCATTACAATGAAATAAGCGCAAGCTTACCTATCTATAGCACCTTCGAGTGCATCTGGTGAACAATCAAAATAATAACAAGTATTATCACCACAGGTGTAAGCATTCGACGAACCAGCGTTTTCCGCTAAATATTTTGCATAAGCATTTTCTACAGGATATTTTTCAGTTCCAAGGAAGAGCATATGCTCCAAATAATGTGCAAGTCCAGGTAATTCCTCCGGGTCTTTAAGCCATCCTACAGTACATTACAAATTAGTACATGATAAAATTACATCTATTAAAACTGTTTCAACAATACTAATTAATGACAATCTGTCATTATCAGCATTAAAAACCATAACCACAATTTCTCTAAAATTAAAATGCATAATTCATAAACTGAAGAAAGCCCACCCGTCATCACATCTAGAGCAGCAGCCGACTTATCCGTCTTCGGGTCACTCACAACAATGACAGTCAATTGATTCGCAAGGGTAAATGCTCTGTACTCCCGCTTGTCCGACGGAGACTTCAGAACGTCATCTAAACGGGTTGACACACCGATAGTGCGTTCACCTGCGATGCTCTCACTTTTGTTCATGATGTCCAATGAAGCACTCCGGGTTCCGTCAAGTCAAAATAGCACCAAAATATCTCCGCAAATTTTTTAAATCGATATTGTCCACGTTTTTAAGGATTTTCAGTTTCAGGTACTAGGTATGTCAGTACAATCGTCAAGAACGTCGCCGGGCGTTGATTAAATTGGATATTTTCTTTCTAAAATTATTTAGCTTCTCACCCTCAAGGACACAATCTATAATAAATATATAAAAATGCCATTATAGATGATAACTCAACTGATAATAAAACCATTAGTAATTTACATACTTATATTGTATGTACATACTACACATTATATTGGTTTACATGATAATCTTGAAAGCAATATAATTATTATATATCCATTTAATCAATATTTCTGTCATTCCTGCGTGTGGCTGATGCAATATTTGTCACACAGAATAGCGTGACTTCATAGCCAAATGATAATAATAATGCATTGAAAAATGTTTACACTAAAGTTGATTGCACGAAATGACTTACATTTCCAAAATTGTTGATCATGCAACTAGAAACTTCTTACTGCAAGTTTTGACCAATATTCTGTCATCATTGTTCAAGGAAGTTTCCTTGATTTAATTAATAATTTTATGATATAAATTTTATATATGAATTATGTACTTATAACTTAAATATTTGGGGTTATATTACATTAAATTTACAATTAGTTGCAGTTTAACAGTATGGACAGTGATGTCTAAGGTTGTAATAAATAAATAATTAATTCATATTAATTTAATTATATTGTAAATTCAATAATAAGGGATAAATTACAAGGTAAATAATTAAAAATACTTAAAAAAATGTTGCAATTTAGCAGCAGACGGCTGCTGTGCCACTACTTTCAACTTTGGCATTTTCCCCTCCACAGTATTTAAAAAGCAAGGAAATCTAAAAACATTGAATTTATTTTCAAGAATATTTTTAGCTCAATGTTAAAAAAATATGTAATTAATTTATTTATTAAAGTAAATACATAAAATTTCAATATTTAAATAATTATTTTATTAAATAAAATAATTATTTTATTAAATTAAATAATTATTTAATAAAAATAAATAAAATTTAAAAACTACTAATGCATACACTGAAATAATAATAATTTAAAATTAATTAATGATAAATTCTAATTTAAATAATAACAATAATTATTATTATTTACATTATAATAAACATTTTAACTAAATAATATTATCAATTATTTAATTACCAAAAGTATAATGGAGTTTTAAAATTATTTTGATAATGCAAATAATTATTTATGCATTACAAATATTTTTTGAAATAATGTTTTTGTAAAGAAATAATTTCGTGTATTCCTAATGTGAAACTTTAATAATATACATAGTTACATTAAATTGTCATTTTTGAAATAATTTTATTTTGATTAATTGATTGTTTCGCCGATTTTTCGCCCGAAAATTTCAAGTTCATAATTGCTAAAATCTATGCTGCCGGACCTTGTACCACTGCTGCTAATATTGGTTGAATCTTCTCCAGAAGATCGTCGCCTCGATTTGAATGGAGCAAAGTCCTCTGGGTCAAACATGAAACTACTCCTTAAGCTCTCCTTGGAATAAAACATTTTGCTTCCGAAGCGATGGATGCCCTTGTTCGCTTTCAATTTAAGCCACACGATGTCGACAGGGTCACCTGGTTCTATATTTTCTAAAATCCTCTTCCCAAAGTTCAGGCCAATTTCCAGGATCTTATCAAAGCGCTTAAAGTCGGAAGTGGAGTAGAAATCTATGGGTAGGCGGATGTAAATTACGGAGGGACTGTTCTCGGATGGATCCATAAACTCCATCTTTTTGACCAGTTTCAAGTAGACGACGCTTTGGGCCCAGTTGAGTCGTGATTGGATCTCGAAAATAGATGGAACGGTTACCTTGGACTGGACCGGAGTCATGTGGCTAATTAAATTTAAACCAGAGACTGTGTCGCCGTAGTTTGTATTCCGGTAGTGGTTTGCTTTTGAGGAGATATCGACGGCCATGATGTACCTGCGAATGATAATTTATTAAAAAATATTTTCTTTGAAAATTAATTTAAAATTAATATTAATTTGAAGAAGAAATGTTAAACTTCATTGATTTTTATTTAGTATTTATTTTAAAAAAATATTTAATAAATAAAAATTAATTATTTAGGGCGGTTATGCTACCTGACGCCAAGCTTGCGCATCATGTCGGCAGGAACGAGATTGGTGTAGCCGCCATCAATTAAGTAATGGCCGTCCTTAGGATCGCAGATTGGCGGGAAGTAATTTATTAGCGTCATGGAGGCTCGGACGTACCGCCAAAGTGACCCACATCGGTGTTCCCTGATGGAATTATTACTCAGATCGGTTGTGCATGTAAAGAAGGGTATTCGTAGGTCTTCAATTTGAACATCGCCAAATAATTCGATGAGGGAACAGTTGAGGGAGTCCCCCTTAAACAAACTTACATACGGAATTGTGAGATCCAATAGAAATTTTACCGGATTAGCAGTTTGGGCAAACCAATTTCTAGCCAGAGCCTCAACACTGTCTAAAGCTTTAACAACAGTAAATAAAAATTATCATAATTGTTAAATTACTGAAAAGACAATTTTTTAATCTAATTTTTTGGAAAATGCATCCAGTAATAAAATGGTTATTTACTCTGATGTACAGCCAGGAGCGCCCCAATAAAAGAGCCAATACTAACACCGCAAATCATATCAATGGGCATCATCGTCTTCTGAAATTCCCTCAGAAATCCAATGTGAGCAGCACCCTTAGCCCCACCTCCCCCCAAAGCAAGTCCGAAAGTATTCCCGGTGGTCCACCGAACAACCCTAGCCAGGTCATCATTGTTCCCAAAATGTCCATGTCCCAGTCCCTTCAATTTCTCAGATGACAAATTGTAAAATTTGGAGGAAATAAAAACATGGTGGTGAAAGTTGAGCCAGGGTCGTTTTTCGAGCCAGTGCTTCGTATATCGAGGCATCTTTTTGGGGAAGCCTTCCTGATGCTTGTGCAAAATTAGTAATTCCTTCCTGGCGAGTGACCTCCCTTCCAGAATCATCTTCTCTACTTGCGAAAGCTCCTTGCAGCTGTCGTTATTTACCACGATAAAGATCTTGTCCGCCTGGTGAAAGCATTTCAGACTCCAGAAGCTCGTCACGGGCTCGGCAATATAAAGTATTTTCGTGTACATGGATTCCATGTAGCCTAACCAGGCCGTGAGACCCGAGTGAGCTCCCGGAACGAAGGCATCTTCCCCGAAATGACCCTTAATAGTATCTGTAGAAATTATGAGCATGTTCCCATATTGAGAGTAATGACGTGCAAATTCCTTTGCGATGAACATGATCGGGACGTCTGGACTCGTCGGGAATAATGCCATAGTGGAGATACTGTCGTTCTTGCTCACTCGCAACTCCGCCATGTTAAAAATCTCACTTGGTTTTTCCGGCCTAGTCCGATAAGTACTGACAACCTTTCTCGTGAGGTATTGGATGATTTGGAAGGACACTCGAGAGTAGTGATTACAGATGTACGTGAGGAAATCATATGGGATTTTAGCTACTCCAGTGTCACGAACTGCTAATACGGTCTTGGTTCGTCGACGATGTGTCCACATTTCGGGAAGTCCAACAAAGTCATACTTACCATATTCCCCAACTAGGGATTTGGCATCTGCCACGACATCGTCGCTTGGGGGTAAATATGACCTCAGTCGACCACTCAAAACTAAATAGGTACACGAAGGTTCGTCATCGTTGTAAAATACTGCTTGACCACTTTCGAAATACGTCCATTCCATTCCGAAATCCATTCTTCGAGTGAAGCTTGACAATCTAAAATATTGGTTTTAATTCCTAGAATTTTTTGGCTTCTACAGATACAATTAAATTATTTAATAATTCCCTACCTTCTAAAGATGCTGTTCACCAGTGGAAAAAAGATACTGGGGTAGTTGTCCATCAGATTTTTTAAGGTAATGCCTGGAATAATCACTATAATGGATTTTACGGATGTCTTGGCCGTGAAGAGACGGGTATCTTCAGTGAGGAAAGCTAGGGATCCGAAGATTTCGCCAGCATGTACAAAGAAATGTGGAGCTTCTGCTGGGGCTGGGGGGTCGACCAGAAAAGACTTCAAATTAACTTGAATTTCTCCTTCGTAGAGAAACACCACGGAGATATTGTCATCTTTACCAGCTTCACAAAGAACAAAGTCTGGTGGAACAACCATCACGGAACATTCAGCTAGTAATGTTCTGTCAGGAAGTCCTAATACTTTTAAAAGCTCATCCCCAACATCTTCTACCAATTTCAATGAAGGCTTCTCCCCTACTGGGATTCCGTCTAAGGTCTTAATTGGCATTCGAGGTATGTCCGCCACTAACTCTTGACTCAAACCCAAAATTAGATGGCAGGCGGTGAAGACGACATCGTACGCTCGGCGAAGAGCTCGTTGAAGTCCGATGGAGAGGAGCTTATCATTCGTCAGAAGTTGTTCGTGAATGGCGGACATCGGAATCACTATTACCTCACTGTCTTCTAAAACGTGAGCATTTATAACTCGAAAGACTCGATTTGTCCCGATGATGTAGTCAATGAAGGATATTAAAGATACTAAATGATCTCCGGATCGAAAGCATCGGAGGTTGTGATTACTTCCATTTTCAGCCATAAAACTGAGTTGAATATTTCCGGAGAGGATTATGTAAATTTTATCATCTTTTTCATTGATTTTAAAAATACATTCGCCAGCTTTGTACTTGGTGTACTGCACTAAGTCATTCAATCGAAGAATGTCTTCCAAAAACCAGTAGCCGAAAATTCTGGAATAATTTCTCAGAATATTAGGAAGCTTAAAAAAGCATTTTTTCAAAATTAATTTCTGGACAAGCAACGTTTACCTTGCCAGTTTTAAGAGATTGTAAATTGGAAACGGTAGCCCTTTGTCTCTCCGAGAAGCTTTTAATATTGTTTCAGCTTTGTCGGCAACCTGAAACAGGTATTTTTAATCTTCAATACATTTAAACAGTAAACGCTCCTGGATAAATACATTAAAAAATTATTAAAATTTCAGTTTTATTTTATGAATATTATTAATTTTTTTTTAAATATTTTGAAATTTTGTATGTATGTACATCCGCATAATGCCAGTCTGCTCTAGGCTTGCTTAAATCCGAAGGGACATTTCCGAATTGGAACCTAAGTCCATGTTCCATGGAGGGAATAAAGAGTACATCCAAAATCCTATCTAAGCCCTCCAGACTGTCAAATAAGCCCCCGAGATTCCAGATCTTTTGGAATATATTGCGATCCTTGTTCATGCTTTTACGATCACTTACTAAATATGATTTGACGGAAGCATTTCCGGATTTCGATTTCCGCTGCTCTTTAATTCTTGAAACGTAGGTGTAATTTTTGTACAGGAGATACAATGTCCCCATCGTCCCCAACGTTATCCAATGTTCCGGTTTGAGCTTGGCGTCGGACATCATGTTCTCCATCCTACTTCTTAGGATGTTGACATCCAGCAGCTTGGAAACGTTGTCCATTTTTCTTACTTACTTATTGTTTTTTTTACTATACTTTACTACTCTTACAGTATATATACATAAGTATATCATGTCCTATCGCATGATACAATTAAAAGTTTATAGTCTAATCTTTAAACAAGCTACTGATTATAAAGTTTTCTATCATACATTGAACTTAAACTATTATGTTAAGACTTGAAAGATAACGATTTTTCCTATTGTAACGGTTTATGTAGATTTAGACCATTTGCGCCTTCATGCTTCCTGTAAAGGCATTGAAATGTCAAACCAAAATGAAAAGCTCAAAAACAATAATGGCAATATTAGCATTATAATAATATTAACAATCAAATTTTTATATCTCATTTTCACGCCGTTTTGAGCTCATGCTATCATCGTGAGAATAATTAAATTGCTGTAAAGTGACATATCGTATCTACTTGATACGTAAATCATAACACTTGTAAAATTTCTAAATGCATTAAGTATATGTCACACATGTGATTCGAAACACAACAAACCATTGTTTTTTCAAGTTTCTCGTCATCAGGAAAGGAATCACGGGATATGAAATCAATAATAAGGTGTGCCATGTGGTCGGTATAATAATAATATTATCATCACAATTCAGAAACCATAATGCACAATGACTGAAACGTTAATTTTATTCTTTTTCACATGAATTTATGCCTGTCACGTCTATACTAGCGTAGATAACGGCAGAAATACAATTGACATGTAAGCTGCTGATTGTGAATAATCAGTGAAATTAAAGCAGTTACTGGTAAATATACGTATTCACATCATAGAGTTACATACATAAGTACTTAATATAGTAAAGTCAAAAATAATAAGATCAGGTTTGAATAACTTGAATTCACTATTAAAATTAACAGTGGAATGGAAAAGTGAGTCTCATCTGATGTCAATCAACGTACGAAAAAAACATTTTGCTCATGTAGGAACTAACTTGTCAATGTCAGTTACGCTATTATTATGCAACATGTTTCTGTGAACTGGTAATAGCTCAATATGCTGTTTCATCATGCCCCGTTGCTTTCGGCAGCATTAAAGAATCTATCAGATATTGGATATCAAGGTTATACTAGATGATATCTCTACATTTTAGGTTTCTTTCCAGTACCAATTACTAGCAATTATTATTGCCAGAACATGTAAAGTTTTCAGTTGGGTGAACATGTTCATGGAAACTATATATTTTACATAATACATACAGCATGTAAATTGTATGCTATGTATAAAAAGTTGTTTTTATCAATGTTTCGCTTCAGTTTAATCCCTGCAGGGAAGGAGGATACATGTTAAAAAAAACTTCTGTGTCAAATAGTGTTAAACTTTTATATAACCTAATTCAATAAGCGTAGGCGTATTATCATAATAAAGGCAACATGAGCGAAGATTCCGATTGTGGTTTAGTATTCAAAACGGGGATAGATGCGGAGCGAGATAAAAATACAGTTAAAATAAGGTGACAGTTTAAATCATTTTCTTTAATATTGATTTTCTTACACTAAATTTTTACAACAATAAAACAAACGAAAATTTTTATTTTAACTTGGATTGAATTTTTAAGAAATTAATTGCTAAAATAATTATTTAATTAAAAAATTAGAATATAATGTAATTATTGCTTAATTTTTTTCATTTTTAATTAATTAAAAAACAACTCGAATTATTTAATTCATATTTAATTTCCTAAATAATATTTTATGAATAATAATGAATGAGTCTTTTCTATTCATTAGCGTCCCTAATGTAGAAAACTCTCCCGACTTTTATTACGGAACTTTCCCCAAAGATTTTAAATGGGGCTGCGCTACTTCCGCTTATCAAATTGAAGGCGGCTGGGATGCTGACGGTAATAATAATACAATGATAATCTTAATGAGACAAAATATTTAAAAAATATATTATAAAATGGGATTTTTACTGCAACATTGTGGTAATACATACAGTTGGTACGATAGGCATAATAGAAATATACACGTGGAAATATTAATTTACATTATATAAAAAATGCAGGGAAAGGCGAAAGTGATTGGGACCGCTATGTGCA
This sequence comes from Lipothrix lubbocki, assembly GCA_034696945.1. Lineage (NCBI taxonomy): Eukaryota > Metazoa > Arthropoda > Collembola > Symphypleona > Sminthuridae > Lipothrix > Lipothrix lubbocki. The sequence continues at coordinate 14,586 of JAQGAK010002961.1, forward strand.
CAATAACGAAGGCAGAATTGACGATGGGAGCAATGCTGATGTAGCGGCAGATTCTTACAACCGGTTCCGTGAAGATGTACAACTTCTGAAAAATATGGGTGTACGTTTGGAACTATCATTATATAATAGATAAATATCAAAATTGAGCCAATTCTATTAAACTACTACTTTCTTCCCATAAAACTGGTTCGCCTTTACTGACGTTGACAGTTTATTGACACGTATTTATTATAGATAATGACTATCTATAATATGTTCAAAAATGTGTCTACCCAATTAATTAAGGGGGAACACAGATACAGATATACAAAATCGTACGCACAAATGTATTTTTCATGTATTTCTCAAGGCGAACATGTACAGATTCTCAGTCTCCTGGCCACGAATTCTTCCCACTGGTGACCCAAACCAAGTGAATGAAAAAGGCGTAGAATACTACAGTAACCTCATTGATGAACTGTGGAGAAATGGAATTGAGCCCATCGTCACCCTCTTCCATTGGGATATCCCGCAGGCACTTGCGGAAAAATATACTTGGGAAAATGAAGAACTCATTGAGAAGTTTGTTCAATACTGTCGCATCATATTTCAGAGACTAGGTCACAAAATTAAGTATTACGTGACTATTAACGAACCTTGGGCAATTGCTGCAGGGGGACATGACCTCGGGATATTTCCGCCATTTAAAGCCCGTAGTGGCTCATTTTATGCAGCTTTCCATAATCTAATCAAAGCTCATGCCGCAGTTTATCGCGCTTATGAAAAAGAATTTAAGGATGCTCAACATGGGAAGTTAGGCCTCTCCCTGGACAGTTGGTGGATGGAACCGGCGGATCCGAATTCACCAGAGGATGTAGAAGCTGCGAAACGGGGCATAGAATTTAAGGTATCATATTTATTAATTTTTAAAATACTAAAATATTAATACTGCGGATTTATTTGGATGATCTACAGATCTTTTGTGATTTATGTTTTTATTTTGTATTAATTTTGTATTTATTTGAATGGCATCCTTTATAGTTAGGTTGCGGAGCCTACCCGCTTATCCATGGTTGCTATCCACCGTCAATGAGGGAACGGATTGACCGGAATAGCAAGGATGAAGGTAAAAGTGAGTCCAGACTTCCAGAATTTGATGAAGAATGGACGGTTCGCATAAAAGGTTTGTAAATAGTATCTTTTTTTATAATTTATTTATTACAAGAAGTTTTGTCAAAATTAAAAATAAATACACTAATCGTAACAAGTATTAATCTAATTTATTGTCGGGTTTTAATAATCATTGCATTTGTTTATTAATTTTTTATAATTGTTCTTCTAATTATTATGTTGCTATATTTCTCGCAGGCGCGTATGATTTTTTCGGTCTAAACCACTACACCTCAGAACTAGTAACGACACCTTCCCGCGCCCCAAAGGACATCCAGGAAGTTCGGTGGTCAGTGGGGAATCCGGGCTTCGATACTGACCAAGACATCTTTCAGTATTATGATCCTGCGTGGCCGAGCACACCTTCCTGGTGGTGTAAATTCGTGCCCTGGGGTTTCCGCAAGTTACTTAAATACATTAAGGATGAATATGATAACCCAGAAATACTGGTGACGGAGAATGGTTGCAGTGGGACTAGAGATGAATTCCATGACATCGATAGGATCAATTATTTCCGGGGCTATATTAATGACATGTTGAAAGCCGTAAATGTTGATAGTTGCAAAGTTATCGGCTATAGTGCCTGGTCACTTATTGACGGATGGGAATGGTCAGCGGGACACACGTAAAAATAGTTTTTTTATTATTTCCGAGATGTTTAAATGATAATTAAACTTATGGAATTTAATGGTAAGCTTGGTATAACATTTTAGCGTCACCTTCGGAATCCATCACGTGGACTTGGATGATTCCTTGAAGAAACGAACCCCCAGAGAATCTGCGAAATTCCTGGAAACTGTCTTTAAGCAGAATGGTTTTACTAAAAACTAAATTACATGATTTCTTTTCGCACATTTTGTATGCACATATGTATTGCACAGTCATTAGTACTCAAGTACTAATACTGACTAAAACAAATAAAAATAACGATTGCTCGCAATCGTTGAGTTTGATATTAATAACTTATTTTTTTACACAGCATATCATTATAGTTTATTTTCATTATATTACCAAAGTCACTAAATTACACAATATTAGGAGCAATTATCGAGTTCCAGCAAGTACCGTTACTATAAGCATATTTCTGGCCTAGTAACAACAGTATACTGGCAAGTGTGCTATTTAAAGTTTTCAGTGGATTCGATGTCTATATTATTATTGTATACACAGGAATAAAAATAACGTAGTCAGAGCATTATGCCAATTATGACATCTTTTAAAGAGCAACAAGACAACACCTTGCAAGAACTAAAACTAAACTATAACAGAAAAGTGTGTATATGTATATCTAAGTATATAAAAACTTTTGCAACATTTTTCATTCACCCACTTGGTAATCATATTATCTGTATTATAGTTTCTTTTTTCAACTTTGGCTCACATAAGTCCAGCCATTTCTTTCATAAATTCAGCATATGCGTCATCTTTACTTGGCCCAGGTTGTGATGTAGCTG
>JAQGAK010002962.1:0-17181 GCA_034696945.1 Lipothrix lubbocki
AGTGTCATGGTTGCATTAGCGTCCGAAGGACGGCCTTCTGCTTCCATTACATTAAAGATAATTAATACTATATGCATAGGTATGCTCAAAGGATGATTTTTTGCAACTATCGGCCATTTAATGCCAACACCCATCGAGTGTCGGCTAGTCCGGTTTGTTGCTAGTCGCCCCATCGGCCAGCATTTGCCGTCAAATTTTTTGATTTCTCCCGCAACTCTGTTCTCTGCACGCAATTGCCATCTCTTGCAATGCTCGGGAACTACAGGAAGAAAAAATTTGACAGCATGCGTCCTAAGGGGGCCTTGGTTGTACATATATGTATATACTAATAAATAGATGCTGGCCATTACGGCCTATGGAATCAAATTCCAAAAGAAAAATTGTGAAAAAACAACCAAAAATGGAAATGTCACTTCCTGACCTGAACTATTCCCTCCTCCGCTGGAGTCCAGTGTTCCATCTCCTCTATTATAAAACCGGTGTGACGTCCGTAACGTCCGTAACGTCCGTCACGCCGTCATCCTGGGGTCCTATTCTCGCCGTAAATAATAGTGCCCTATTCCCGCCGTAATAAATATATATACCCACGAAGGCGGGCGACCAGGCGGCAAGATGTACCCACGAAGGCTGCGGAGCCAAGCATGTGTCAGCGCGCGAAGCGCGCTGACACATGCTTGTACATATATAAAATGTATTAAAGTTTAAAAAACGGTTTACTTCCAGTTTGGGACATTGAAATTTAATATTAAAAAACATAACATTATACATTTAGCAATGGAAATGTTATGTAACATAGAAATAATTAACATTCACAAATTTAACATTACAAAAGCATTAGAAATTTAGCGCTGCAAATTTAACATTACAAATTTAGTCCACAATTTAGAAGAAACATCGTATAGTAAACGAACATTATATATTTTACAATGCAGAATTTTTTGTAGAGCAAATTTTTCTAGCTACCGCAAAATGTCGTTCGAACATGCGAACGGAAACCGTTTATAATGTAATGCTATAATATATTTATATGTACACTTATGTGTGTTACCTCTGGTCTATTAGGATGATAGATAAATTATATTATAAAGTGTCCTGAGAGAGAGAGAGAGAGAGAGAGAGAGCGAGAGAATTCTAGTGCTGGTGCTGGAAAGAGCTGGAATTTTGCGAGTGCGTGTCTGGAAATAATTATCGGAGCTAAACCATATATCATCTCGTGTGTGGGTATATGTGTGTGTAAATAAAATATGCTCCGCCATATCGTCGTTGAAAAGGCAAACATAGCTATCTCCTTGTAGTTGCCAAAATATGCAATAAGAATGACTACAGCGACCGAATATTATTTTTAAAGGAAATGCAAAAGTGACTATCCCGTTTGTTTACCATTGCGAAAAAAGACGCATAAGCGGTAGAAACTGCTGGAATATTTCGCCACATTACTACACGCATATAAGACTTAGCAGTAGTTTTCCAAAGCAGGCGCGGGATTTTGCTTTTGACGTAATAAATCCGCTCTACTCATGACAATGTAAACAAAGCGACCATGCTTTTAAACGACGGAGTCATCAGGTTTGCATTGGAATATTTCTGAAATTCCTTGTAACCGTATAGTCATTCTTATATATGCGTTTTAGCAACTGTGCAGATAGTTATATTTGCCTCTTCAACGACTTTAATAAATGTTGTAGAACGTTAAGGCACTGTGTTAAAGATAGGACACGCCGTGTAAATCCTATGAATTTAAATACAAAATTAGTCCTTCGAGCCGGATCAGATTAGTCATTCTTATAATTGCGTTTTAGCTACTGTGCAGATAGTTATATTTGCCTTTTCAACGACAATATGTAAAATTGCATGGGAGCACCACACCATGTCAAATAGCGTGTGCATATGTTCAGAGCATGACGCGGAGCTAAACCGTGCGGCGAGCTATCGCGTGTGCAAATCTTTTTATTATTATCAAAGGGAGCGACAAGAGAACTCTAGAAGAAACATGCTAGAGCGCAACAAAAAAAATAACAATAGAGAGGAAAAGAGGAAAACAGCATAAGAATAAGACAGGAGAGCAGACACGGGGCTGGTCCGACTTGTAGTTATTCCTGATTATTTCACAAATACAAATTGCTCTTATATTTATATATATTTCTGTTATATTTTATTTATTAAATTTATATTCGTTTATCTTTATAAAGAGGGGAGATATGTTAAGTTAAAATAGCGCGGCAGTCAGACTTCTCTATGTTAATACATTACAGGTACATGTCGTCCCCGAAGGATCCCAAAGTACCAATTTCTATACCAACCACACTGAAGTTGGTACTTTTTGATACTTCGCCGATGATATGCAAATATGTATATATATTTTTTAAAGTGCAAAAGCCAACAACGTTACACACGGGAAACTATTAAACTTGACTTGTTCTTCCGTTCAAATTTCTATAGCGGTAGTAAAGGTTTACACAATAAGTATATAGTAAAACATATGTACGTATATTGTAACACATACGTACTTATGTACCTCCATGCATTTAATAGCACCCGTCCGAAATTTCCATAATGATATTACCACTCCTCACTCTCTCACTCACTCACTCAGCCACACCGCGGAAAGAAAGAAAGGGATTTGAGAACTAGGAATTCTTTATATAAATTCCCTCCCTCCCGCTCCTTCCAGTCACTCCTCAACCAACACACACACACACAATATATAATATTTCCTTCATCGTCAATAGAAATTCTGAAATGAATTAAGCTCCATCTGCTTAATGATGAATAAGAGGCCAAAAGCGAGGCGAAAACCTGAAAAGCATGGGGGGCATGTAAGGCAATATTTTAAACCAGCGTGTATTTTACATATACATTCCTACATTTTAGTATACAGGAGCAGGGTTCTGTGCAAATAGAAATTTGAATAACTGCATAATATATTTTATATATGCAATTATGGATGCAGGAGGTTCTAGCGCCTAGCTCCTCTGCTCTGCAATATTTTACTGCCGTGATGACATTGAAGTTAAGCTTTTGGGATTATAAGAGTTTATAATATAGTACATAAAATGGCTACCCGCAACCTACTGCTGGAATATAAATGCTCGGGCGGCCATACATAGAGTGGAAATTCTAGGAATTTTCTCTGGATTTAAAATGTTCTTGTATAGTTGAATTTGCTGAAAGGTCCTGGTAATTTATGGAATTTAATGGAATTCATTTCGCGGTTCAAATTCCTATTCTGGAAACCTCTTTTTGGGATTGTGACCCAAAAACTAGGTTGCTTTATTTGTTTAGGGGGGGGATGTTATGTTAATTAGACAGCATTCGAATTTGGTAAAAACTGGGTCAGTACTTGTAATAATTATGTAAATAATAGTTTAACATGTAATTATTTCGTTCAAAATATCTCCATTTTAGGTTTCTTTATGTTTCTTTATTTTTGGTCCTTCGAGCCAGATTTTCCAGATAATTACAGAAAATGTATTAATTTTTTGCTTTCATTTATTTTCTAGATAAATAGTGGTCCTTCGACCCAGATCATTGTGGAAAATTTATTAATTTCTTGATATTGTTAACTTTATTACAGTTTTTTTGTCCTTCGAACCGGATCATCGCAAAACATTTATTAATTTCATTTATTTTTAACTTGTGGTCCTTCGAACCGGATCAATGCAAAATATTTATTAATTTAAAATAGGTTTAACTTCTGGTCCTTCGAGCCGGATCATGAAAGAAAATTAATTTATTTAAATTAGTTTTAATCCGTGGTCTTTTGAGCCGATCCCGAATAAATAGCGGCAAATTTCAAAAAATCTTGCAATACATGTAGAAAAATCCAGTCAAAGGTAAAAATTCTCGGGTTTCAAAAGGATCTAACATAGGCCATGCCTATTACTCAAGCTCCACACTCCTCACGAAAGGACTCTAAATGGAAACAATAAAGCATTGTACACACACACTCCAACTTCCCCAGCAGGTGCGAAAGGAACAACAACATGCAAAATACGTATATATAATTTTAGCGCATATCTTGGCCCATTCTACACCCATGGGGCTACATACAAATCATAATAATAATGACCGGCACGTGGAAATCTGGTGGAGGTCCGCATACATTTAAGATTACAGCGATAAATATACGTATATACATAATAATAATAAAAGGCGCTGGGAGGGCGAAACACGACACGCTGGATTTTATTTAGTATATGTATATATTTATGTATATACATAAAATATTATATAGTCTGCATATACATATTATCGCCCGGACTTCCTGCCTGGAATTACAGGAGTATATGTTAGTCATGTACATATATGTGCATTAAATTTAAATACGTATGTACATGCAATGTTTTTTATATTATACATAATAAAATATACAAGTATTGATTTTAAATATCCCGGGCATTATTATTATTATTACACAATTCATATTATGCACATCCATCAAAATTCACACCTCACAAGGAAGAACCAGGAGAAGAACCCAAGACCAACAGCATAAAAGCCTAAAAGTCTAAGCAAACTCTGATTTTGTCTATATGTCTTTATGATACTTCACACATTACACACTTTATTCACACTAGACTTCATTTCCTTTAATAATTCTGAATGACGCTACTCCTGCTGCTGCTGCTGATGATGATGCTACTGATGATGATGATGACGAAGCTTTAAAAAAATCCGGGAAAATTTAACCTTCCGTACATATACACTATAGGGATTTATATACAAGAATTATAATATTAGTGTCAAAAATGGATCGAGGATGAAACATTATGGGATAACAGATACAAGTATACCCATATATGTACATACAATAGAATACTATAGATACATTAATGATCTTATAACCTTTTCAAATGCTTTAGCTCCTGCTACTCTTACTGCTCCACTGCTCCGCCATATGCAATTTCCATTCACGGACAGAGAATTGTGTGTGTCTGTGTCGAGGATTGGAAGCCAGAAACAAGAAGACAAATAGCAAGAGTTTTACAAATAGTTTGTCGGATGAAGACGTTATTCGGATTCTTTTTAACTATATTCCTTATTATTTTCGCCAAGAATTCCTATATGTATACTTGTATATAGTATTTACATAAAAGTATCTCTTTATACTTACATTACTTTCTATATACATATATACGGATTATAAATTCCATATAAATTACATTTTTCACATATGCTTAACCCCTTTCCTCCTATAATTCTCCGCATATAGGATTTATACACATATACCTATATTATATAGTTTTTTTGTATGTAAATATAATAGGTATTTACATATGGATATAAGTATTTATGTATTTGTGTGTGTGGAAGGAATAAATGCTGCAGTAGAGGGAAAGAGAGAGAGAGAGAAAGCGAGAGAGAGAAAGCGAGAGAGAGAAAGAGACGAGAAGAAGGGAAGTAAAACAAAAACGGTTTTTGCATAATTCACAGATTTCGCCTGCCCTGTACAAGGGGAAGCAATCAATCTTCATAAATCACTAGGAGGAGGCAGTAGACATTCAAAGAGCTTGGGACTTTCACTCTTCGTGTACCTCTTTCTCTTTTCTCCTTCGCTTTCTCTGGTACGTGTTTGTAATGCTTGTGTGCCATGTGTGGGAGAGGGAAACGTCTTTGTATTTTACCTTCCCAGCACCATGCAGGCCGCCAATGCGTATACATGTGTTTTTTCTCTCTCTCTGATTGTAGAACGATCAGGGGGTCATTCAGGAATTAAGTATGAAAAAAATAACTTGAAATTATTCGTTATCAATAATAAGTATTGGTTTAAATTATTTTTCTACGTTTTTTACTTTGTTATTGGCGGGATTTTTAAATTTAGAAATTCGCATTAGTTTAAATTACAATTAAAAATTGTCGTGGTCCTTTGAGCCGGAGTCACACCATAGGTTAACTAATTTGCCTTGATTTTCTTAAGTTTTTTCAACTAAAATAACTTGGGCATTACTATTTTATATTTATATAATAATAATTATTATTATTTTAATGATAATTATTTAGAATTCAAAATTAAAATTACTTGTGGTCCTTCGAGCCGGAGCAGGATTTTAGCAAATAAGCTTATAATAATGTAAGTATTCATGTTTTTAAGTTTAAATTTTTTTTAAATATTCATATTATTTTGGATTTATATAATTTAATAAATATAAATGTAAGAATAGGTTCAATATTAAAACTAAAAGCGTAATATCTGCACGAACCCCCTGTTTGAGCATATTGCTCAAGTACAGAGGAAAGGGCAGGAAGGGCTAAAGCGCCAGGATTTTCCCATCTACCGCCACCATTTCTCTCTTCCCTGCCCCTGTAAGTTCAGTTCAGTTTAGGTTTCTCTCTTGCTCTACTGTGTTTGTGTGTACATATGTATATGTACATGTGAGTGTGTAAATACACCCCAGAAAATTCCCGTGCTGTCCCGGGCGGAAAATATTGTCTACATAAAACGTGTGTGTGCACCTTTCAATTCGAAATTTCCTACTCACACAACAGGGATATAAATAAAGTACATAGAGAGCTATACACTTCCCCGCTGTTCTTTAGTATGAAAATCCCTTTGGTCCGGGATACCCAACAACACTCCTCCGGGTTTGTTATAAACGGCCGCGGCCAAACCGCATTATTTGTACGGAGCAGATGACATATACATCTAGGTTGATATATATAAGAAGCAGCGCTCTTCCGAATTCCCTTTGAAGGCAGTGCAATGCAACGCGAGCGACCCAACAACAGCACTGTCGTAATTTATAGAGTAGCGGAATGTATGTACTTATATATATAGTAGTTATAAACCTTTGCAGTAGATTTTATAGGGAAAATAAATAAATGCCTACATACATACATATAAGCCCACACACATGTTTTTTCCACGGGCTATAAAGCAAAATGTAAACATAAGGAAGTTGAGGTATATTCCGCAATTTTAATTTCTAATTACGTCTATAAAGGTATGGTGCTATACATACTATGCTATGTACATATGGCCTGTATGTACCGACATAGTATGTAACTTATGAAAGTTATCCGCACACATGTGTTTGCGGCACAAGTGGTGGTTATGGAGGGGCCATGCAAATTTCATGGGCAATATATAATATAAATTTAACCTCAGTTTCGCAATATATTCCCTTTTGGAATTCTTTTATTTAAAACATATAGAAATCCCTTTATATGTACATAAATATAGAAAGCAAATATGTTTGAGTTGTTGTTTTGAACGTTAAAACTGCATATTAGCCAGGACTGTAATTATTTAGAAAGTTTTGTTTTTGGTCCTTCGAGCCGGATTATTGCATAGAAAAATAACATTTGGTCCTTCGAGCCGGATCGGTGTTAGTTAATTTTTTCATTCTTAATATTTGGTCGTTCGAGGCAAATCATTCTAAATTATTTTTTTTCATTTTTAACATTATGTCCTTTGAGCCGGATCGGTGTGAATTATTTTTTCATTTTTAACATTATGTCCTTCGAGCCGGATCGGTGTGAATTATTTTTGTAATTCTTAACATTTGGTCCTTTGAGCCGGATCGGTGTAAAGTAATTTTCTTATTATTAGCACGTGGTCTTTTGAGCTGGAGCATTGTAAATTAATTTTCATATTTTAACATTTGGTCCTTCGAGCCGGATCATGGTTGGATTTTAAAATATAAATACTAAGACTAAGATTTATACAGTAATTTTGAATTTCATTGATCCGGTTCGAAGGACTAAAGTAAAATTAATTTAAATACAGCGCTATTTCATTCTTCTAAACCTAAACAGCCCAGCGCTACTATACAAATTCAGAAAGAAGAAGCGAACGCTATATCTTCAAAAAAGCGCGTAATTCATCTCCAAGGCAATTTTATGCAGGAAGCATTAATGAAGGAAAGTTGGTTTTGTTGTGTGTGTGTACAAGGGTCGGAGGGACTTTTTAGCATCCTGCATATATTAAAAGAAGACATAAACTTTGTAACTCGCTGCTGCTGCTGCCGCCGTCGACGTCAATAAATCCCGAATGAGCTGAATTACTGTATAAGCAAGGAGTCCCGTAAGATTTAGCCTCGTACAGGAGTTATTGTATACACACTCTTTTTCTAGTATATAAAAGGATAATATAAATGAAGGCTGGCGGGATTATTGGACCGGAGCCATGTTCACACTGAGGAGGCTCACTTCAACATTATTGCAAATAGCGTGTATACAGAGAGTGTATGGGGATTATTAAGTTAAAAGAGCGAGCTGTGAGGAACAACAAAGGAGAGGGAAAATGGCGTTCATGCAATGGAGCTGCACGAGCAGCCAGTATATTTCTTATTATGTGATTACCCCTAGGAATTGACTGACTCCAGTCACTCCACTCCCACATCTTTTCTCTTCGTCCCTATACTCAGGAGCTCCTTCCTCAGGTTTTATACCATGTTCCTATACATGTAATTTGGTACATTTTGAAATTTGTTTAAAAATCGGGTGGAAATAAAAACGTTGTTATGGATCCGGCTCGAAGGACCATAGGAATTCATACGAATTTAATCCAGCTGGAATTGTTATTAAATTACTAAATAAAATCCGTCTCGAAGGACCAAAACTTTATAACTAAAATTCGTCTTGGAATATCAAAACTTTAAAAATAGAATCTGGCTCAAAGGACCACAAGTTCTAGTAGAGAAATCAATACAGGTTCGAAGGACCATCAAGTAAAGCAAATTAAATCCGATTCCAGGACCAGAAACCTGTCTAAATTAAACCCAGCTTCGAAAACCCAGAAATTCAACAACATAAAATCCGGCCCGAAGGGCCAGGAATTCATCCAAATTAAATCTGGTTCAAAGGACCACAAATTTAACAAAAGTAAATCCGGCTCGAAGGACCACAAATTGAGCAAAATTAAACCCGGTTCGAAGGACCACAAATTTAGCACCAAAAATTTTAAGGGTTCAAAGGTGGTAAATTTGCAATTACCGTAAATAGGCATGAAATAATTAATTTAAATATAAACTCCGGCTCGAAGGACCAATTGTAAAATTTTATAAAAAACCTTAATAAGGAAAGCAAACCCCTAACATTTAGGACACGCTTGCCAAAAATATGGAGATACAGCTGGTAATAATGCGTTTAAAAAGGGAAAATTCCCTGGAATACAATGTACACGTGTACAGAACATGTATATAAATATATTCAATAGTCCTATATCCAGATAGAGAATTTCATAGGGAAATCTGTGTTGAAGTACAGACGATTTAAAGGAGCAGAAGAAGAAGACGAGAATCAGGGAGTAAACATGGCATATGCAGGGAACGGGTTGGCCATTAGCCCTTATCTCTGTCCATAAAAGCTCTGATGCTATTTGCCGGGGAGTCAATCCGTTTTGTGCTTTCGGAGAGGAAGCCACGTTCATTAGGATTGTCACCGGGAAGGAGAAAATATGGGATCCTATATGCGTAATTAGATATATGCATATATGTACACATCCTATATAAATACATGTGTATACATGCACATACCCAACCCACACATATGTAAATATGTAAATGTTCCCGCCGCGCGTAACTTTTAAAATTGCAAATTGTCAAGGAAATAACGGGGAGGAACGCTTTATAAAGTCGTACTGAAGACTGTAAGAGCAATCATTGTATTGGCCATAATGATATGTTTGCATGCTCCTCAGCTCGACGTAATTTCTTTGGTGGCGAGGGATGGGACGGGCAATAATAGTAATAATAATAATAATGATAATAATATTATCATCATGGTCTTCGGAGCCTTTTGGGCGAAGAGCCAAATGAGAATCCGATACAGAAATTCCCTTGATGAGGTCCTTGATGAGCTTACTAAACCGATGAAAGGATCGTGGTTGCGGGGATTTTAAATCGATTTTAGGGACGGAAGAGCTTTAAAGTCAATTAATCGATTTAATGGTTCCTGAATTCCTTATTTTTCCCCAAGAATTGGGTAACTAAATTCTCTGATATAGTAATTAAAACTAATTTCCATGACAATGTTTTTTAAATATTTTTAAAAGGATTTTAAAAATTTTAATTAAAATGGTAAATTATTAAGGGATTGCAAATAATGATCCGGTTCGAAGGACCAAATGGCAATGTTATTCCCTATATTACATTATTCGCCATATGCCAGCGTGGGAACAAATTGATTTACTCCAGAATTTAAAAATCAAGGAAATTTGGACGCTTGTTAATGGTTCTGCGTTCTGCAATTCAATCTCAAAACCAAGGATAACTGCGGCTACAATTTTCCATTTTAGCTATAATGGGAATGGAATACAGAATCAAGGAAATCTATAAATTTAAATATCAAGGAAAATCAAGGACATCTATACACGTCAATTAACAGAGAAAAATTCAAGGACATTTATTCGAATTTGTAAATTTGTTTAAAAACAAGTAAATCTAAACAAAATTGTATGACTTTGCTTAAAAAACAAGGAAATCTACAAAGAATTGCATAAATTTGCTTAAAAAACAAGGATATCTAAAAACAATTGATTAAATTTGCTTAAAAAACAAGAAAGTCTAAAAACAATTGATTAAATTTGCTTAAAAAACAAGGATATCTAAAAACAATTGATTAAATTTGCTTAAAAAACAAGGAAATCTAAAAATAAATGTGTAAATTGGTAAATCCCAAGAAATAAAAATCAAGGAAATTGGCGTAATTACACGCGGAAATCAAATCAGAGTAAACCGAATACCGAAACCAAAGGAAAACGAAAGAGTGTATAGTATAAGTGTAATTGCTTTCGAATTAAAAATAGAGTCCCCGTGAATGATTTTATTTTCTCTATTTTTATTGCTCCCTTCACACGCCTTCCCGGCTTTAATGTGTTTATAGATTTAAAGGAAAATAAACCCCGCCATTAGAGGAATTGATTGGAGCTCAATAATAGAAACAAAGAGAGCAATTCTCGGGGAGAAAAAGAAACAAAACATACAGAGAAAAGCAATTGACTTGCACGCCATGGAGACATTTTCAAAGGCACACAACACACAGCGAAAGAGATTGAGTGAGAGACGAGGAAAAATAAGAGAAAGGAAGGGAAATAAAGGAAAGAAAAAAATCCGGAATCTAAATGAGAATCCATGTCACTGCAAGTGTAAAAGGTCGTAAAATGCATCTGGATTAACTTTCCTCAATCCTCTTTCCTGCATTTTTACGCACCGTTTTTTATGCATTTGTTTCTTTTTTACTTTCCCTTTTTCCCTTCTACTTCCCAGGGTCATTTGTATTGCCCAATAATTGACATCTGTCCTGCATTTTTTAAATTTTCGTCCTTCGAGCCTCCCCTGCAGCCCATGCATTTTAATGGGGACGACTACAGTTATTTAGGGAAAATTCAAGAAAATCTGACAATTATTTTTAAATTTTTATGCAGAAAAATTTCTAAAATTCGAGCTGAATAAAATAAATTAATTTTAAAATTAATAGAAATATTCAAAAAAATTTTAAATTCAAAAATTCATAAAAAAAATATTTTAAAAAACTACAAAAATTTCTAAAATTAAAAAAATTTAAATTCGTGAAAAAAATTATTCAAAAAAAACTGGAAAAATCCCTGAAAAATTCAAAATAAAAAACGCGGGAAAATCCTTAAAATAAATAAGAAACAGACTGAGTAGGAAAAAAATAAGAAAAATACATTAGCTTCGATTTTCTCATATATGAAGATCCATATAAAATGTTTATCTAGCTAATATATAAAGAGTTGCGTTCCGTCCTCGCAGGATGAGAAAATGCGTTTAATGGGGATTTCCCTCCCGTGCAAAGCGCAAAGCTCCATAAATGCGGACATTATTGTCATTTACAAAGTGAGATATGCGCCCGTAGCATTTGAATATAGTGGAGCATATAATGCACATATGTATATAAATGTATTTAATATGCACGTATTCCTTTATACGTAATTTATACTTAACAATATGTACATAAACATTTGCATTTAATTCCAAAGTGTCTCTAAATAATATGTACACACATTTAATACATTTAATTCCTCCATATAAATACATTCCCCATATATTTAACATTGCACTTGACTATACATTTTGGTCCTTCGAGCCACCACACTTTCCCCTCAATTTCTTTATTCTTTTTTTTCTCTCTCCTTCCCTCAAACACAATTCCTTTCTCTCCCTCCTAAAGAACATGAATGTTCCCACTATTTTTTTCTTTTCCCTTCATCTATATCCTGCTATCTCATCCCCATTTATCTGTATGTATGTAGAGAAGAGCGCGCGTGTAAAGAAAACCATCGGCCTAATCGTTTTCCTATAGATCTGCAAGGGTAAAAAAACCTTTCCCCTTTTTACATTTTTCTTGAAGAAGAAAAAGAAGAAGAAAAAAGAAATTTACTCCTTTCCTCGATCGTTCAGAGCGACGAGTTCTGTGTGTTTAAGCCGCAAAAGATTGTAATATAGCAGAGGTTTCCACACTTTCCCTTTCCTTTTTATTCCTTCTCCTTCCTATGTTTTTTCTTTCCTATATTTTTTCTCGCTTCTCTCCAAGCTTCAACTTCAACTACTCTCGCCGTCGTCATCATCAGAATAATGCAATGCAATCCTTATCCTCCTCCTCCTCTTCCTTCTCCTCCGTCTCTTGCTGCTGCTGGAGATGATCCTCCATCTTATCGTGTCACAAATATATCGATTTTACACTCATGGGCACATTTTTTTGAATTTTACAATTTTTTAATTTTTTTTAATATTTAAAATACCGGTTTTCTGAGTAATTTCTTAAATTATTTTTAAATTATTTTCGATTTTATTTTTTTATAATTTAAAATAATGTTGTCAGACGCTCTTTAATTCTTTTGCCGATTTTTTAACATATTTACAATTTTTTTAGAAAATATTTTTGGATCAATTTTTCACGCCTTAGAATTAATTTTGACGTATTTTTTTAATATTTAGAATTATTTTGGGGGAATTTTTTAATACTTAGAATTATTTTTTGACGCATTTTTTTAATATTTAGAAATAATTTTGGGATATTTTTTTAATATTTAGATTGATTTTTGACGAATTTCTTTAGTATTTAATTATTTTTTGACGTATTTTTTAAATATTCAGAATTATTTTTTGACATTTTTTAAATATTTAGAATTATTTTTTGACATTTTTTAAATATTTAGAATTATTTTCGACGTTTTTTTTTTAAATATTTACAAATAATTTTGACGTTTTATATTTACAAATAATTTTGACGTATTTTTTAAATATTTACAAATAATTTTGACGCATTTTTTTAAATATTGAGAATTATTTTTACCGTATTTATTTGATATTGAGAATTATTTTTGAGATATGCATTTTTAAGAATATTTAGAATTATTTTCGGCGCATTTTTTGAATATTTAGAATTACTCTCGATGTATTTTCGTAATATTTAGAATTACGTAGAAAATATTTTCCGCCCCGCATTTCCGTCATCCCCCGAATTCCTTCAATCATTCAAATCCACCGGAACCAGGAAAAGTCGGAGTGTCGTGAAGAAGAAGGAATAAAAAAAAAGAAGAAAAATGTTTTTAAAAATTCTTGGTTTGGAGATCAAATATATACGGAGGGTTGGGTTGAGTTCCCCCCTGCACTTTTACTATAATAATAGTACCAGAAGCAGAAGTGACAAGTGAGAAGAGGAATAATTCAAGAAAAAGAAGAAGAAGAATAAGAAAAAGACTTGAGAGAGAAAGCATTGAGACATTGAGAGCTCTGCTCTACAGTGGTGATTTGCATTATTTTATATATGCGGGAAGAAAAAAAGGGGGAATAATAAAATATCGGGCGAGAAATTTGAGAATATATTTATTTTTTTAAAAAAAGTTGGGAGGAATAATAAAAAAAAAATATTTTAAAATATTTCTCCTGCCCTCAAATCAAAAACTCTCCGCCGCCAAAAAATCACAAAAATTCAGCGGATGTCAGGACCAAAATAATTTTTTCTTCTCTAAATTGTCCAAATATTTCTGAACTAAAACATGTTATGATTATCATAAGAGTTCAGTAAAATGAAGCGGGAGAAAATATTATAAGTATATTGCAGAATAGCAATAAGGAGCCAAAATTCACATATGGCGGAACAGCGTGGAAGAAGAAAAAAGAAGAAAAATATCAGGATCGACGAGGATGAGCAATCGGCAGAAAAACCTCAAGAAATGAAAATTTTACCATCGGAAGATCATCTCGCTCCAATGACTTCTTCATATCATATGGAACATCACTACATTAAATGGAGAAACATAGCGTCGGCGGAAGATCCAAAAGTACCAATTTATATACCTTCAATACAGAAATTAGCACTTTTTGATACTTCCACGACGGGGTATACAGAAACTTATGGGAAAATACATGGAAGATACATACTGTCGGCGGAAGATCAAAAAGTACCAATTTCTATACCCTCAACACTGAAATTAGCACTTTTTGATACTTTCCCGATGGGATATACAGAAACTTATGGGAAAATACATGGAAGATACATACTGTCGGCGGAAGATCCCAAGGTACCAATTTCTATTTTTCTTTCTAACCTTCAACACTGAAATTAGCACTTTTTGATACTTCATAACGAGGGGATACAAAGAAACGTTTGGGAAAGAACATGGAAGAATATGGAGAAACATATGCACAAATACATGGACGATACATATATATGGAGAAACATATGGTAGATGATATGGAAGATTCATATGGAAGATACATATATACACATGCAGCATATAGGAATTCACGTATAAAATAAAGGAATATTAACAGTTTTGCCGCTGCGGCTGCTGCTGCTGAATATTTTCCATATATTATTATAGTGAAATTCCTGAGTAGTTTTTTGTAGTTTTGTGCATGCAAAAGGAATGGGAAAAAGAAAATGTAGTGTGCTTTCTCCATATAAGAGAAAAAAAAATATTAGGAGAAAAATTCCCTTTCTCACTGCTGTCTCTCTCTCCCTGTGTGTGGAGAAGGGAAAATGCAAACGCATGAGTTCACACACATGTGTTCGCAAGAGTAAATCCACATTTGCGGCCAATATATTTTACTTGTTCTTTTTCCACTCGTTTTTTTTTTAAGAAATATACAAACGATATATGACTTTACATAGAGCGTAAAAAAAGAGAAAGAGAGAGAGAGAAAGGAAAAAAGCGCCGGTTTTATCATTTTTCTTTTCTCCGCAGGCTTTTTAATGGTTTTTTCACTATTTTCCCTTTGTATTTCTTATATAAATATCGTGAAATCAGGATTGCATATTATATATAGGAATTCTCGGAAGATCCCAAAGTGCTAATATCTATACCTCCAATACTGAAATTAGTACTTTTTGATACTTCGCCCAAGATATGTATTTGACTATGAAATATATATTTTCTCCATGATTTTCCCTATTTCTTATATACGTATACTTTACTCTATACACTTTCCCATGATTTTCTGCATTTCAAATGTATTTTTTTATAAAAAAAAATATTTACGAACAAATAAGTATAGATATGGATATACAAAAGAGTATGGCGGATGGCGAAACAATATCCTCGGAGGGGCTACAAAAGTTCAATGGCGTGGAAGAGTGGGAATAAACAATAAAGACACACGTTTGGAAGGGTATTATATTTTTATTTATTACAATTTTTTTTTTGGTGAGGATTTTTTTGTTGTTGTTGTAAATTTCCTATATGCTATGTTTTCTAGGATTTAAAGTGTAGGGGAAATATAATGGACGGCGTGTAAATATTATAAAATCCGTAGCTAAAAACCGTAGGTTTACAAATAAAAAGTATTTTTAAAACTTTTAAATTATTTGTCAATAAAGTTTGAAAATCAGTTCAGGCAATTTATTTGGTGAATTTAATTTAAAACATTATTCCTGACAATTAAATTTTTTTTAATAAATCCAGAAAATTAATTTTTTTTTAATAAATTCGGAAAACTAATTTAAAAAAATAAATTCAGAAAATTAATTTTTAAAATAAATTCAAAAAATTAATTTTTATTAATAAATACAGAAAATTAATTTTTTGAAAATAAATTAATTCGGAAAATTAAATTAAAAAAATAATTCCAGAAAATTAATTTTTTAAATACATCCAGGAAATTTATTCATTTTTTTAAGAAAAATTCGGGATATTTATTCAGAAAATTAAATTTTATAAAAAAATTCAAAAAATTAATTTAAAAAAAACAAAACTAATTAAAAAACAAATTCAGTAAAACAAATTAGGAAATAAAATCAGAAATAAATTACCGTCAAAATTTGTATCAAATACAAAAACCATAAATTAAAAAAAAATAAAAAAAAAATAAAAATAGTAAATAATTAAATCACAACAACAAGGAAGCAACACCAGCAAATGCAATTAAAAAGCCGCGAAAGATGAGAAATGCGGGAGCATTTTTGTATGAAAAAAGGGGAGAAAGATGGCAAAAAAGAGGCCATGCAGAGTAGACAAAGTGAGATAAAAGACTTTAAGAGCAAGGAAGAAAGCAAGCAAAGCAATGAGCCGGGAGGGAAAAGAAAATCCTGCAAGAAGAAGAAGAAGAACAAGAAGTGGAATAATAAGAAAAATAATAATAATAAAAAATAATTAATTGCCTGATGAAAAATGAAAACTTTTAACATATTATCCCCAGCACTACTTATTACACTGCAGAAGACTCCGGCCGACGTAAAGGGACGGGTAAAAAGGAAATATCACCGGATTAAAAGTTACCAGAACAAGTCTTTTCTTATTCTTTAAAAGTCCTATTACTACACACACAAGGAAAAGAGAAGTAAAAAAGAAGAAAAGGGAAGGAATAACACACACACACTACTACTACTTGGAAGATTTATCTTCAAAAATATGACGGAGAGAAGCACACAATTCCCGTTTCCCCTCTTCTCAAGGGCTTAAGGTTCTTATAATGGGGCCGTTCATATATTTCCTGGGGCAAAATCAGAATCTTTTGAAAAAATTGTTTGTTTTTTTCTGCAATTTTTATAATTTTTTTCAATTCTTTAAATTTAAAAGATTTTATTTTTTTACAATTAATATAAATTAAATTTTGTGTAAAAATGTATTTTTTTTATTTTTTGTTTCAGCTTAATTACTGTAGGCATTTATTTAAAAAATAATTGATACAGAAATTGCTACAAAAATTGATACAAAAATTGATACAAAAATTGATACAAAAATTGATACAAAAATTGATACAAAAATTGATACAA
>JAQGAK010002963.1:0-17180 GCA_034696945.1 Lipothrix lubbocki
GTCCCCGTCATCCCATGGTCCCCGTCATCACATGGTCCCCGTCATCCCATGGTCTCCGTCATCCCATGGTCCCCGTCATCCCATGGTCGCCGTTATCCTATGGTCGCTGTCATCCCATGGTCTCTGTCATCCCATGGTCCAATGGTCTCCGTTATCCCATGGTTTTCGTAATCCCTTGTTCCCTATTATCCCATGTCCCCCATTATTCCATGGTTCCCATTATTCTATGGTCCCCATTATTCTATTGTCTCTGCCATCCCATGGTCTCCGTCATCCCATGGTCCCCGTCATCCCATGGTCTCCAATATCCCATGGTTTTCGTTATCCCATGGTCACCGTTACACCATGGTCTCTGTTGTCCTATGGTCTCCGTCATCCCATGGTCGCCGTCATCCCGTGGTCCCCGTCCTCCCATGGTCTCTGTCATCCCATGGTCTCCGTCATTCCATGGTTTCCGTCATCCCGTGGTCTGCGTCATCCCGTGGATTCCGTCATCCCGTGGTCTGCGTCATCCCGTGGTTTCCGTCATCCCTTGTCTCCGTCATCCCTTGTCTCCGCCATCCCGTGGTCTCCGTCATCCTATGGTTATGAATGGAAATCTGGCAACTTTTCGTCATCCCATGGTCTCCGTGTACATGGGATTTTTCCATGTATTTTATATACACCCTCTCATGAGCAATTGTAAATCAAATTTTTAACATTATTTAATGCAGAATTGAATTCTCTACAAAACCAATGCTTAGTTGTATCTAAATGTCCGCTGCAACTATTAGAAATGAAAATGGCAGTGGTTATGTGGGACTCTGTATTTTACTTACAACCCTGCCGAATCCATTTATGTTCAATAATTCCATAGATTATTTTTTTAAATTCAAAAATACAGTAAGTTAATCATTAACTTTATACTTTGTAATCGTTAAATAGTTTATTTTAAAAATTGATTTTCTCGTACCCCTTCAGAAGATCCCAAACAAACATTGACCGTTCCACGGAAGAGAATAAAGTTATCTGGAAACTTGAACGCTCGAAACTTCACCATTAATAGATCGCCATCGTTCGTAACAAAATTTTCAAACAGGTAAGGATCCACGGAGCATCTGCAGACAACAGCGACAAAACACAGAGGATGAAAAAGATTAGATTTACTTTTTATTACAATTTCCATCATCTTCACCAATTTATTACATCTAGTATTTCTATACAAAATAACTGCAGCCAACAGTAACAATGAGTTATTTATTTATTAGGTGCAGACTACATGATTCATGTTGACGAGTTTGGACGTGAGCGAGTGACCTAATATATGCATACCTGGATATAATAAAATTTTTACATAAAAAGTACATGTAACCGAATGTTTATATGACACAATACAATTCATATACAGCGTTTTATTATTCACGCGCGTATAAATAAAAAATATAAGATGTACAAATCCCCAAGATTTATTACCCATTGAGAAGAATAACTTCGGACGGAGTCACTGACTTCCAGCTGGGACACTTGAATTCCGTAAATGTCCTTGCTCTCCGAGTCCAGACTAACTTCCATAGTGAACGCGGAACCCGGCTGAATTATCAATTCAGGTCCAATAAGACGTTCATCATGCCTCACGAACATAGACAACATCGGCTCCGGTGCCTTCTGCTCATTCTTCTTCTCAATTATGATAGTCCTGACAATTAAATAGACAAATAATCGTTATATACCTTCACTTTTTACATAGAACATATCGTTATTGAAATACGTAAGTAAAAACACGGAACATAAAACAAACCACGATAGTTTCTTTCATAAGGATTATATTCTCTTTTAACAGACCTTGGCATTATTTTATTTTCCAAGGGAATACACTTATTTCATTTAAAAGTTTATAAATAATAAATGCTATCTATCATCTGCAAGCTACACTGCAATCAAGGAGGACTTTGATATAAAACAGCATTTTATACAAAGTTACTGCTCGATTGTAGCATTTCGTTTTCCTTTACTTGCAGTCAAAGATGTAATAACAGCAAAGACAACATCAAAAACGCTTCATTACACACACTCACTGCAGTTGTGCAGTTAATAATTCTGTATTCTTTTCAATATTACAAAGATCTTCAAACCCCCGAAAACGGTTTAAAAACAGCTGGACACATCGACACATGCCATTTTAAAGAATAAAGTACCACCAACTGAGAAAATCTTGGAAAAATGACCAGCCAAAACAAACAATGAAGCTTGTAAACTCACCATGTAAAGTCGTGGAGGCTTTCAACATTTTTATTTTTTTAACTTCCACAAGTTGATCAAATTATAAAAAGGAAAGAAAAATAAAATAGAGGAAATGGATTCAACTAAAAGTCATCATTTCAATACAAAACTAATCTCCGGCCTACGGAAGCGGAATATTAATTAAATAAATAAATTTTTTAATCTCGAGTGAAACGATTACTATTACCGGTATTCATTTTTTAACCAAAATTGAAATAATTTTACTTCGCCAATATTTGATTCAACATCACAACAACAATAATAGAATGACTGTCAACTTCATGTCCTCTATAGCCACCTCTGCCCCATAGGAAATTAAATTCAAATTGTGTAACCCACTTTATTCATAACTGAAAAGTACGAAAATTAAAAGATCACAAAAGAACACAACAAGTCTTTTGGGCATTCTCCCAGGTTCAACACCACAATCGCAAGATCAAGGCATCCTGTTATACACGTAGATACATAAATAACGTCGTTACAATACATATACATATCTACACTTTGTGAACACATACATAATCAGACTGTTGGCAATTTAATAAAAGCTCCACCACACTTTATGGCCGCATAAATTACTTGTTTTGTCCTAATGAATTCATTTATCGCCTCAATGAAGAAAACGCCAGCAACAATAACAACTGCTGCAACAATACAACATTATATTTCCTACATGTGTACGCATGCATATATATGGTATGTACATATACATATTTAGACATGCATATATAGGTGTATCAGCCTTGCACAAGCTCATCGTTCGTTCAAAAAGCATAGACTCTTTTGATGATGATTATATGAGAATCTTAGTTTAAAAGCGCTTGTAGTCCAACAAACAACAAGCCACACCACAAGGAACTTATTAAATACAATTTAATACAGCAACGCAACAGTAGACAGGAAGATAATGGAAAAAGTCTGTCAGTTGTTGTGAACGTTCAAAAAGAATTAGAATAAATTTATGCCATCATAACTGTTGTATTCGTTCATATGAATAAGCCAGGTTAGGAAGTCCAGGAGCTCAAATCCTTTTCCTTGTTATGTACAATAATTGCTTGCCTATATTTTAGCTTTTATCTGTAAATGTTGCTGTACATTCAGTGTACGTCTAACATCTCGATCTGATCTTCAAACATGAAAAACTCTCCACGGGAAATATTCCCGAGTACTTATAAAATGTAATTTTTACAAAATTGCGCCCAGTGCAACTTTATTTTAATATCAACAATAATTGTGTGACCAGAACCACAAGGGCTGTTAAATCAAATGGACAATAAGCAATAATGCTATTAGGGGATAAATAATAAAATAAAATTAGCTCTGCCTTTGCAATCATAAAATAATCACAATATCTTAAAGTTTTTTTTAAAGTTTATGATCAAGCATCATCATCATTATTAGCTAATAAACTTTTGGATTTGATTATTATAGAAAGTTTACATCCATATATTGAAGTTGAAGATGCAAATACAGCTAAGCAGTTGTGAAAACGAAAGAATGAGTACGGTTACAAGATGTTTCACAAATATTCCAATGCAAAACTGATGTCTATGTCGTTTAAAATCATGTCATTTGTTCACATTGTCATCAGTATATCGCATTTATACGGCAAAAGCAAAATACCGCTGATGCTTTGGAAAACTACTGCTAAGTCTTATATGCGTGTAGTAATGTGGGAAAATATTCCAGCAGTTTCTACCGCTCATGTGCCTTCGCAATGGTAAATAAACGAGATAGTTACTTTTGCCATCCAAAGTTTAAAAATAATAATCGGGAGTTGTAGTTATTCTTGAATTTTAGCAACTGATGAGATAGTTATATTTGTTTTTTTAACGCAAATATATTTTTTACCATTTAGTAAATGACATATGTATACACTATATACTATATGCATATAGCTATATGTAGTACTCAATACAAAATAATACTGGAATGACAAACCTAATAGGAATCTCCACATCTATAGAAAACGCAAACGGCTACTTGATCATCACCACAACAGCTACCGTTTCCTTCCGAAATCACTTGTAACTTTTTATTATAGTAGCTCCTCATATATACATAGTAGAAAAAATCCCGATTGTAAATACTTGCAGTAGCATAAACTATACTATAAATTGTATAATATGTATGCAAGTTTGGTCACTGAAATAGTGAAACTGTATTCCAAGGTGGCACATTAACACCGCCGATGGCAAATCTTATAACGAACTACGACTTTATAATAAATTAAACATGCAATTTGTAAGGGACTTAAACTTGATTGAAGAATCACATTAATTTTTATCTTCTTTTCCATCTCGCTGCAGTACATATGTAATATAATTCTTAGGATCTAATGCACTGCCACACAACTGCAATATTCAAATCTAAAGTCTAACATACTACTCAACAAGCTCTCTTGTTAGTATGCAAACCTAATAATTCTTTAAACAACAATTGCAAAGTTCTCCGGATGTTCCAATGAGTTAATTCCCAAGCAAGCGGAGGTGACATTCCAGAATATAAAATTTCCGAATACATTGGAAATAAATTACTTCGAAACATTATAGAATTACAA
This sequence comes from Lipothrix lubbocki, assembly GCA_034696945.1. Classification (NCBI taxonomy): domain Eukaryota; kingdom Metazoa; phylum Arthropoda; class Collembola; order Symphypleona; family Sminthuridae; genus Lipothrix; species Lipothrix lubbocki. The sequence goes on from JAQGAK010002963.1 coordinate 4,820, forward strand.
TGTTACACGTTATACACACCACATTGAGTAAAAGATTCTGAAAAAACTGTAATCAAAGACGACATTAAAATCTATTAACTCACAATTTCTGAAGCGTTAATAATACAAATCTAGAAAATATTTGGTTAAAATTTTATTAAAATGCCTCCCCAACATCTTAACATTTAAATTTTGTAATTTTTTGCACAATCTTATAAATTCTATAACCGATTATTATATGCAAATTTACACAATTTTTTACATCATAATTGTATCAACGCATGCTTTGCCCCATTTAAGACACACGTGTGTGCATCTCACACACACACACACACCAAACACACCGACCCTGAAGTTTCTGACAACGACAAGTCATGCGAGCATTATTAAGGTAATTGCGGACAATAAGTAATTAATACGGGAGAGTACAGATATATATGCAGCTGGGATGCGCAAATTAAATCTTTCTGCTTGTAACTAACAGATATGTTCTATATAGTTCCTTTATGTACAGGCAACATAAAATAAACCCCACTTTACAGCAACAATTATCACAAAACCTAAACTTAAAGGAAGGCTCCGCCAGGAATGACGTGTTCCTTTTCGGCAGAATGAAAGCTTTACCGCTTTTCTTATCGCCGTCACATATACAGAACACATTAAAATGTGCTCAAGTATTTATTGTTGCAAGGTTGCTTTGTTATTGCCTCATAACCTGAATGTTTGTTCAAGTCCAAAAGTTGTCCAATGTTATAAATTTGTATTTTTGCTATTAAATGTATATTACAGCTTGGATTTTGGATATTTAATTTTCAGTCCCTGAGCTATTCCTAACAAGTCAGAATTTAACCCAACGCATTTACGGCGTGAAAACTGTTAAGCTATTTAGTTTAGTTGACTCGAAAATATTTTTAAATTCAAATTCTTGAGGAACAAACGTTACATTTGAAACTGCTTATCGTCTAATTATTTAACAAATATAACGGCAAATTCAAAATTTAACAGCCAATCGAGAATTTTGTCAACGATTTATTGCATCAACCATGGTTAGCATATAGTATCTTGGTACACAGAATATTTGATTATGGATACTTTGACTGACCAAATATCACATCCTTCAATGTAACAAAGTGCACTTTCGTTAAAATACATATGTACATATGCATAAACAACACACGTGCTTTCATTAAAACTTGAAGATAACAGATTTATGTTTCACTCGGATTAGACTTGCAGATGAGCAGCATGTATCCTTGGCTCTTGTCCTGTCGTCAATACTTATTACATGTTTTAAAAATTGCATGGGTCCATTAATTCTCCATTCGAAACTTTTCTTAAGAGCGTCGTCTGTACACTTATTCTTCGATACACTCTGAGGAATGGCCGAACGATGAACGATATGCTAACAATAAAAATGTATTCCCATTGCCAAGTTATTTAACTATTTCAATGCCTATCCATTCCATATAACATAATGTCAACCTTTCCTCAACCCCTATAGATTTCCTCGAACAGAATTTCTGACTCTGGGTCCAACCATTATTATATAGCGTTTTAAGTATTACTTTTATCAAGACAATATAAATGCCTGGCAAGACTCAAGAAGATGAGGACGACCTGGCAAGACAGAAGAGCGAAAAAATCTGAGAAGGCACTCAAAAGACAGTTCGTAGAAAATCTCTTTACGAGAGTGGAAAATACATTGAGATTCCAATTAAGCGAGTGTATAATATTAAAGCATACATTACACACGACGCTTGGATTCGATGAAAAAATTTACACCGGAGCGTCGTCGTCGGGGGTAAACTTTTTCAGTTAATAAAACAACTCGTACTACTTCGCCTACCGAAAAGGACATTATCACACCCAAGTCGTACAGAGAGTCATTGTCAACCTCAGAAATTTTTATAGACTTGAAAAACATATATCTCCCTGGAATATTTACATAAATTATATATTATTGTGCTTAAACGTATACATACGGGATAAGGTTTATACGGCTTTTAATGCTATTTTGTATAAGTAGCACTGAAGCTTGTTCTGGACAGTGCACTATCAAAGGATGTTCACAAAAAAGTGTTTTTATAGTAAGTAGTAAGTATCATTGTTGAAGAGGCAAATATAACTATCTGCACAGTAGGTAAAACGAAAGAATGAGTACGGTTGTACTTGGAAGCTATAGTCATTCTTGTTTTTTTAGATACTGTGGAGATAGTTATATTTGCTTTTTAACGACGATATAAATACTTCCGTTTGTATAAGCACATATGTAGCTAGATAGATAGAGTATATAAAGATAGTTAAGTGTACTAAAAGGCATTTAAACATACTCTGGCTCTTGAAATCCAGCAGGTAAAACGTCCCGTTTTTCTCTCACAGTGGAATTCAGGTGATTTCCATCCAAGTGTGGCATAGCCGGAGACTCAAGCTGACACTTGACAAGCACTTGGTATTCCTCTTCCTTCCCTCCATCCTCCTGTACTTGAATGACCACGCGGTTGTAAAATGTTCGCGTTCCCTGAAATTAAACGGAAATTACACAGGATAAGAACATGTAGTCGTCTTAAGTACAGTATAAAAAGTACACAATACACTACAAAGCATACAACTTATTTATATTATAAATATGAGTTTATAAAAAACTATTTCTGCCGCTAGACTATACATGTAGAAGAACATAAAAAATACAAAAAAATATAAGTAGCCGCCCGCAAGAAATAGAAACATGTTACATATAATTATACCTTTTTACAAAGCATTTAGACATTGGTGCACAACAGTGACATGTCAAAATCCGTAACGTAACAAGCATGGCATGGTGGCAGTAACGCATATATATACATACATAAATGGAAATTTAAAAAGCATTATTATGTATCCATGTTTATGTATGGCGTGGCAGTCGACCAAAAACCAAAAACATTTTGAACGACAGAACAGAATAAACCTTATATAAAAAGCAAAATATCATTAGAGCACAGCTCGTTTGTGGCACGCAACTGAACAACAGATTTTAAAAAAGTACACAGGAATAAGCAGTAGAAATGGATGAGGATCATTGTCAGAAGATATGTACTTACATATAGATACTGTGTAGATAGAAGATACATAATAAACATAACTACCCCTAAAAATATATAATTTTTGGCAGTCCCGTGAAGTCTTAAACGGGGCTTATTCATTTTCTCCCATCATCTCATCTCCTGTGACTCGCTCATCATAAAATAAATACGTACAGGATATACATGTAATAATCATATGCTTTATTCATGTCACTTTAAAAGCTCTTTTAAGTGCAAACTTACATAAGAATTGTAAATTATAATGTGGCTCACCACCGTCCAAACATTAGTTTTTACATTTTCTAAGGATTAAATACATACGGCTAATCTTTCCTAATAACAATTCAATACATTGTATAATAAGTATTTACATATAGTATATATGCATTATGAATAAGTGCATATATGCAATATATTATGAATAAATATTATTATGAATACCTATGGTGTAGCTTATAGAGACATTTAGAACCGAAGAAAATTAACCATGATAGCCTACATTATACACAGGTATTATACTTGTCATCTTTAAAAGCAATTTTTGGTGTACACAGCTACACAGCATTGTGGATAAACCTATAAGCTATGGATCCATTCTCGAGGAGATTTTATAATTTTATAGCTCAACGACATCACGAACACGACGAGCTCATTATCCCATTGCCTTATGCTGATTTTATGGCCCGAAAAATGCATTTAAATAGCAGGGGAATATAGCAATTTTTTTGAGAATAACAACATAATTTGTTAAAGCGTCTTCTACTATAGTATGTATGTTACTATACTATGTATAGTAACATGGGAGGTTATAGGCTATATGATTGTGGGCTATTGAACTAACTCTGTATACTTTAGAATAAATTCAGGTGTACTTATCTACCTTGTTTCCATTATTTGTATAAGTTGTATTTAACGTCCGTATAGTTATAACTATAATATTTATAAATTGTGGACTTTTCACAAATTCCACAACATTATCAAATACATTCCATATAGTCATTTTTCACGCAGCATTCGACTAATTTATGCATTTTTTTAAAGAAACAATATGTGATCACACACTGCAAAAGCAATACCGCTTGACAAATTTTCCAAGTTTGCACAAGTATTATACACTGGTATATTATACAAATTCGAGTCAGTGAACAAGTCAAATACCACATCATTACTTAAGATGTCACACACTCTTGCTATCGGCATCCTCATTAGAGTTAGACAGTCATTTGTGCACATATACAACTGTGTGGAATAGACAAATAGCCGTTGTCGTTGGAGGAAAGTATCATCCGTAAACCAAGAACGGCGATTTGTAATTTAAAACAAATTTTGTATTCCAGCAGCAAATTATATTCTGATTATAAGGATAGCAAAAAATCTTGAATTCAAACCGTTCTTCTTGTTTATATTGGGTTTTGTATCTATACACTTCTATGTTGATCCATAATATAATTTTATGACGCCCTGCATTCCAAAATTCATGCATCACTTATTACATTATTATTATTGCTGTTTGCACAAAACGCCAAAGGTAATTCACGTACGAAATGTTGTAATGACAACAACCGTTAGAATTTACACGGAAAATAATAGCATATGATGTCATTTCAATACACAAATAAAGTTTTGCAAATTAACTATAAGAACATCCAGCTAATTAAGCTAGCATTAATCTTAAATTAATATAATTTTAATTGGAGCCTTTAATTCCTGTCCATGACATTTGACGGAACTATGTCAAATAACAATGGAAAAGGAAGTAAATATAATTTTAATGGCTTGCTGTAATCTTATTTAAATGCATAAATGTACATTGCTTGAGTAAATAAACATAATATTATTAGTTTATTTGTTTGATTTGCAACCCCCGGAAATTAGTTTTCATAACGTTGCATTTCCAATTAAATATGCACGCTCGAGCGGAGATGCAAAAATGGCTGTATACATATATACTTTTGATTGTCATGTGCAAACGCCGGAGGTTAAAATCATGTGGCACACAGCAAAACCACAATAATTATTATCTACAAATAACAGCAAAAAATAATAATAAATGTACCGAACACAAAAAATTACACTTGTAATACAATGATTACACCTAACCTCTATTGTATTTTTCAACACCGAAGTAGCTTCTGAAGAAGCTCATAGCTCTCGTCATCATCATCATTCCTAAATCCGCATACATAAATATTTTTTAATACAAAAACAAGGTTCGGAAAATCAACAACCCGTACATACTAATTTGACTCAGATTCCTCATATATTAAGTACAGGTACAGTGTAAACACAAACCGCAAGGATAATAAGAATGTTCAATAGCGGGAAAATTATGTCTGACGGGTCACGTTCAACCGATATTACATACATTTATTTACATAAAATACAAATTGCTCACACTTTGCACTGTACCACAATACGGTAATACAAGATTTCAAAATAACCCGATTTCCGGATAAACAGCACCACAAAATCACGCATTAATTGGAAATGTCACCTCCAGATTCGTCCACAGACATATCACCTTCGGATATGTCTTCTTCTGACATGTCATCTGAAGATATGTCTTCAAATGACATGTCATTTGAAGATGTTTCTCCAGCAGGGATGCCCTCAACCTCCTCTGAAGAATTTGAGTTTTCTAACTCTGCAGGAATACCTATATATAACTTTTCTGGTTTTCTCGAAACGTTCGTGAACGCGGTGTGATCGCCACTTGGGGCCCTAAAAGCATATACATGTATTCTGATTATTTGATATGTATAAATTAAAATACAAGACAATGCGCAAATGCCGTTAGTACTGTAATTAAAGCCAGACTTACTCAAAAGGAAACCATAGCTTTTTCAGGCTACTATAACGTTGCCCTTCTACAACTAAAGAAGTCCAAGTGAAATCTGCAATCCCTTCCACAATGAGCTCTTGAATTAGGCGCATCGTACACAAATGGAGATAAAACGAAAGTACATTTTGATTGTTGCCGACCAAATTAAGATGTAGAATCTTGAAATTTTGAAAACGCAGAATATTACGCATTAACCCTTGAAAATCAACCAGCATACCACCATCAATATCGTGCCTTGCCCACTCATTCCGAGCGAAAACGTAGACGCCATTAAAGGTTTTGTCATGAGAACTATCCAAGATTTCCAATGCACTCTGCAATTTTGCAACTGTTGTTGGTCTTAACGTAAGGAGTCGATGCCGCTTTACGCTCATGTACGACCTAGTAACACCTCTCCAGGCTTGCGAAAGAAACGACATCTGTTGAATGTCCTTATTTGAGAGGAAGCTCATCAGCTTATCACTTATCTATTGATGGACACAAACAGAACACTATCATTTACCACAAACGCTGTTTACAAACGGAACGCTATGCAACAATTGCGAACCTAATTTCTTTATTTCGCTGTAATAAAATTATATAAACGAATATATTTGATACTACAAAAAGAATTACCACTACTGTCAAAAGGCTGTTGAAATCCATATCAAAATGTCTAACAAAGCTTTAAAAAAGACAACTGACAAACAAAAACCGCGGACCAGACTGAGCGAACTAAATTCTTTAAGATATTAAACCATACAGAACCAAGCTTTCAAATGTCAAAGCTAGTGAAACACATTCACTTTTTAAAACATTTCTAATTAACATTCTCTACATTACCACCTGTCCTGCGCATGAAGGCAGAAAGCAACTATTACCAAACCCGTGTTGGTGGGAAGCCACTTAGAAGCGCAAACTTTAAACAGGTTCCAAACATTTCCTGGTAAACCATCTGACTAACAGACAAAACCCGCAAACAAAACACCAGAACCAACAAGGAAAATTACAAAACCAACGAAGAAAATTACAGAACCATCATAGACAATTATAGAACCAACAAAGACAATTACAGAAAAAACTAAGAAAATTACAGAACCAACAAAGAAAATTACAGAACCAACCATTTAATTTACGAAACTAACTCAAAACATTATGGGGCCAACTAGGAAAAAAACAGAACCGACAAGAAAACACATAACCAACCAAGAACATTACAGAACCAACTAGGAAAATTACAAAACCAGCTTGGAAAATCATAGAACCTACTGAATAAATTACAGAACCAACGAAGAAAATTACAGAACCATCATAGACAATTATAAAACCAACAAAGACAATTACAGAAAAAACTAAGAAAATTACAGAACAAACAAAGAAAATTACAGAACCAACCATTTAATTTACGAAACTAACTCAAAACATTATGGGGCTAACTAAGAAAAAAACAGAACCGACAAGGAAACACATAACCAACCAAGAACATTACAGAACCAACTGGGAAAATTACAGAACCAACTGAGAAAATTACAGAACCAACTGAGAAAATTACAGAACCAACAAAGAAAATTACAGAACCAACTTCAACAATCACAGAACAAATTACAAAAATTACGGAACCAAAAAAAATCACAGCAATAACTAAGAAAAACGTAACCAACCATTTGAATTACAGAACTAACTCAGAAAATTATAGAACTAAGAAAAATACGGAACCGACAAAGATAATTACAAAACCAACCATTTGAACTACAGAACTAAGTCAGAACATTATGGAACCAACTAAGAAAAATACGTAACCGACAAAGAAACATACATAACTAACCAAGAAAATTATCAACTAGGAAAATTACAAATCTCTTTAGAAAATCACAGAACTAACTGAAAAAATTACAGAACCAACAAAGAAAATCACAAATCACTTTAGAAAATCAAAGAACAAACTAAGAAAATTACAGAACCAACAAAGAAAATTACGGCACCAACAGGGTACATTACGGAACCAACAAACAAAAGTAGTAAACCAACTGAAACAATTACGGAACCAACAAATAAAAGTACTAAACCAACTGAAACAATTACAGAACCAACAAAGAAAAATACAGAAGCGACACTTACAAAACAGAACTAACTGGGAAAATGACAAAACCAATGACGACAATTACATAAACATAAACGAATATTACAGCACCAGCACTGAAATATACGGAATTAACAAAAAAGATTACAGAAACAACAGTAAATTACAGAACTAGCAAAGAAAATAACAGAACCAACGAAAAAATTTACAAAACCATCAAAGTAAATTACAGAACCAACAAAGCAAATTACAGACCCGACTGAAACAATTACAGAACAAACAGAAATATACGGAACCAACAAAGTAAATTACAGACCCAACTGAAACAATTACGAAACCAACAGAAATATACGGAACCAACAAAGTAAATTACAGAACCAGCAATAAAAATTACTAAATCTCTTTAGAAAATCACAGACCCAACTGAGAAAATTACAGAACCAACAAGACAAATTACAAAACCAACCATTCAAGTTACAGAACTAACTCAGAAAATTATAAAACAAACTAGGAAAAATATAGAACCGACATGGAAGCATACATAACCAACCAAGAAAATTACAGAACTAACTCAGAAAATTATAAAACAAACTAGGAAAAATACAGAACCGACAAAGAAACATACAGAACAAACCAACAAAATTAATAAACCAACAAGGAAAATTACAAAACCAGCTTAGAAAATCACAGAACCAACAAAGAAAATTACAGAACCAGCAAAAAACACATAGGAACCAAGAATGAAAACCAGACTCAAACAAGGCTAAATTGCTCATTGCATACTGTACGGGACCCGCGGAACCCGCCGAGGGGAACTTTGAACAGGTTTTAAAATGAGTTAAAATGAATTGAAATTCCGTTAAGTGGAACTGAATTGTATTTTAGAGTATTTGGAGTAGTACGTAACAGAAGGATGGGCAGAGGCGTTAAAATATAAATTGTTATGTTTAGAAAAGATCTTAACATGAAACATGCGAGGCTTCGAAAAAAAGAATCAAGCGACAATTAGACGTTTATTAAAAGTAATCGCTTCACGATAATTTGGGGCTTGCACAAAGGGGTAGAGTCAGCGCTCGTGGTTATCCCCTAAAGGGGACATATGCAATGTTGTTTATGTTGTTCAATTAGTAACCTCCCCGTAAAGCACTGCATGACCCAACAATAAATATCTCTTTTTTTAAACACCAAAGTTCTATGAAAGACGATGCCGATAGACGTAGAAACATATGGACAAAGGGAATTTTTACAGCGGAGCTGAGACAGCCACACATTTTGATTATTATAGATGTATTTAATTATTAGTTTATTAAAGAGTTATCTTAGAAATCGCAAGAACTTCCAAATCTTAAAAGACTACGACGTCGATTTTAATCAAAAGTAATGTATGTGTTACTAATGGTCTGACCAATAGGCGTAGAAAGCATGGATGTATTTTCTATTTAAAACACTGTCCCCTTTTGTCAACCAGTAAATCGAAGCGCCCAAAATTCTGTACTTATTGGACTCTACGAGAACGCTTTAAATTATCGAAATCAGTTGTTTCCAGAGCCTCGTATTATAGTATAGAGCTTTATAATTTATAACGGTTTTGATTTGGATTGGTTTGAATTGTATCTTTTCTGAATTGAATTGCGAAGCTCTGGATTAAATTGTTAAACTTTCAATTGAATGTTTGGATTGAATTGGAAAACATGAATTAAATTTTTCCGATCCCAAATTAAAACCAGTATAAAAATGTAGAAAATACTGCTTAAAAATATCAAACGTTATTTCACAAGCGATTAAACACTTGTAATATTGTAAAAAATTATATTGAAATTAGTTAAATAAATATGCGAACGATAATTCATTCAGTATTATAACCAAGCAATTTATCTGTTAATGCTGAGGATAATACTCAATCTGTTAACTCTTTATCTTTATTAAATCCTAACTTTACCAATTCCGATCTCGGGCAATGTTGAATCTTATTTCTACTAATGTTAAATCGTCATTCTGCCAATGCTTAAACCAAATTCTACCAACACGAAAATACAATTTTACCCATGCCAAAATACAATTTTACCAACGCAAAATACAATTTCACCAACTTTAAATTGCAATTCTCCCCGCAGTACCAAAGTTAAATCCACAGCGAGCAAATCTAGCTATGTATAACAAATGTCAATTCTTTCTGAACTCACAGTTTAGATGCAAGGATATTGCCCAGAGAGGTATTTAACAAGCAGACTAGATTAGGATTTTCGAAAGCGAATAATAATAGAACAAGCTGCTGCTGTTCATTCCTGTGCAAATCACTTAGAAGACAATCCGACCATCAAAGAGTCATTTCTACATGACAGATCTGTATCTATAGCAAAACAATTAATCTCTAGCATGCACACAGTTTATATAAGTAACAACAACATAATGCTATGTTTAGGCGAATAGACAATCAGGATTAAACGTGCTATCTGTAGAGTAGACATGGATCAACAGTAAGGAGACAAAACCAATGACGACGGAGAAGAGAAAGAAGAGGAATATCAAGTTGAAGAAGGTCAGGTCATGAGGATCGAAAGCAATGACATTATTATGGGTATATGTAATATCTACGTACAGACATAAGTATCCGTATGTATAATCGCGATCTCAATTTACCCGTGAATTGAAAGAAGCTCGATCATCCACTGTGATGGGATGAGGAACATTACGTAATAACCAACATGTTGTGGAGGAACCTATGTATATACCTTTGTATACTATATAGGTGCCCATGAGAGATATGACAACCATTTACGATAATAATGCCGAACCTTCATTAACCTCTGACCCTGTTTCCTACCCTTCGTGTTTTATTACATTTAATGGAAATATTCGGAAAACACTTCATCTCACACATGGAAAATAGCAAAACGTCCTTGTACTTTATTGGCTATAACGGCCTGATAATTACTACGACTACTACAACTACTACTACGAGAACGAAGAAGCTGAATATACTTATATGAAATATTGTTTTTCCTTTTACTCTTTTTGAAGTTGTACCTTATTACGACAATGAGAGGTTGTAGTAGGTTGGCAAAAATCGCTCGGGGTGAAACTGTAATGACCATAAACTAATTCCTTTACGTTTGTATTCCTCAATTTTTTTGAATCCAAGATCCTCAATGTTTATAAATGTACTTATTTATTAACTCCATAACTCTGCATCAGAGCTGTTCTCAAGTTCGGTTCAAACGACGAACCGGACTTGAACTTGACCCGGACTTGACTATGTTGACCATTCCGAGACCTGAACTTGACCTGAGCCCTTCAAGTTCCTGCCCTGACCTGACCATGCAAGTTCAAGTAGTTCAAGTTAATTTTCATGAACTTGAACTTGACGTCAACTTGACATTCAAGTTGTATTAAAAAGTTGACATGAACTTGAACTTGACCCTGAACATGAACTTAAATTTTCAAGTTCCCTTGCAAAAAATTACTTTAAGTAGCAAGTGTTAATTTTTGTTGATTTATTATACCTATAATAAATAATTACAGGCATAATCTTTGTATTTTAATAGAATTGATTAATAAATAACACACAAAAAGATATCTTGTTAGCCAAAGATTTTTTCCTAAAAGAGCAAATTCTTCTCAGAATTCCACCCTGGGTGCCCAGACTTGTGTCATTGTTCTAAACAAAGACTGGCAAGTATATCATAACGCACATAACCATTGGCTTCAGTTAAAATGCTTGACACGGATATTTTCAGTTGCCTAATAAAAAATCAGTCCTCATTTTGCAAACAATAAAAAAGTACTGAACACGACCAAAATCTTGAATTTCAATAAAACAATACAAATATTACAAAAATAATTATTGAATAAATGTAAATAATTCCACAATTAAATAATTACAATCACAAAACACTAAAATATTTTTCACTAGCGCAACACCGCCTTTTACATCGTGTATTGAGCACTTAGGTTTTTTTTAAATATAAATGTGTATCCTAATTGCTCATGTACATATACATGTTCAAATTTAATACATCCGTGTTATAACAAGACCAGCCAACGTCTTACATTTACGTTCTATGATCTTGAAGGTGTAAAAATATTGGTCGTCGTAAAAACGTTGAAATTTGAAGGAATAACAGACGAAAATTCCACAAATATATCTGTTTCCTTATGATTTTTAGTTTCATTTATCACGACAATGTCAACTTGAAACGTCAAGTTCATAGTCAAGTTCATAGTCAAGTTCATAGTCAAGTTCATGGTCAAGTTTATGCCGTTGCTCGATCCGAACTTGACCGTGATAATGATGTCAAGTTAAATATGAAGACCTGACCATGAACTTGATTCGAACTTGAAAGTCAAGTTAAAAGTCAACGTCAAACCGAACTTGACCTGAACTTGAACTTGTCAAGTTCACTGTCAAGTTTTACTTGA
>JAQGAK010002964.1:0-17177 GCA_034696945.1 Lipothrix lubbocki
AAAACAATTTACCCAGCTGGGAATACTCTATTATGAATTTTTAATTTTATCGTGTTTTTCGCGATTTCCCAGCCCTACTTATGATCATTTTGAGGGAGAGACAAAACATGGGCATATGTCCCACCCTGACAATATCGTGGAGAGGGGGGGGGGCAAATCACCCACCTCCCCACCTGCTTTGACGCCCGTCTACAGTAGGCAGACTACTTTTTGATATTTCTTTACAAAATCCAATGTTAAATGTTAAAATAGGTATAGAGTAGATTTGTTATATTTTGAAAACTAATACAGGACTCTCAATATAATTTTTTATGAAAAAAGTAAAAATCAGCATTTTTGAGCCGCGCTTCAGAATTACCCCCCACGACAAGGTCTGGGAGTTATACTAATATGCAAAAAATAAATGTAGAAAAATTAAATTATGTCCAGACCTGCGAATGTAGACTTTCAGAAATATCCGGCTTTCAAGAACTTATTTGTAGTTTGAAGGCGCATTTTTGCAGTTTGACAGGTAAGTATCTCATCGTCAACCGCAATTTCCATATTCCATTTAGTATGTATAACTTTATGTATAAATTGATCCCCAATACACATTATAATATAAACATTTTTTCTATTGTTGTTAGTTATAAGGAATGAGAATAAGGAACAAAAGAGCGTGGGAATTTCATTGGGGCGAAATCAATTTGGAATCCCAACTTCCTCTTATTGGATGTTGGACAATTTTTCTGTAATAAAGTCGATCAAGTTTTGAAAAGAAAAACAAACACGACAAAAGTATACACGTGGGTTGTTGGTCGATTTCAGTTCCAAAATAGGATATTTTCTTCGAAATGTTATTGTGACACTTTAGTGTAGCTAAAATTTGAGAAATGAAACATTTTCGGTTTATCCCTACAAATAAACTACCCGGATTATAGCTTATTTAGCACTGCTTTGTGTATAAAACGGATTACCTACACGTGTGACTCATAAATGGCTTCCCCTAAATTAAAAATTTAACGAAGTATCGTTTCTCTATTCTACGGGAACGGGTGGCTCGGGAAAATCCATATTTGGACGCTCTCACCTTCCACCGGTCTCTCTCCCTCCTTATTCCTCGCCTGTCGATCGGTGATAATCACTCTCATGTCATAAATAACTGACAGGTAAGCATATGTCAATTATGAGGAAGAGCTGTAAGGGACTATGGAAAGGGGAGCATAAGGCAGCGTATGGTGAGGCGGGATTTGACCAGCAGATGCGAAGTCGGAATGGACACACAAAATAAACAGATACACGCACATACACATAAATGATAGATATAAAGATATAATATAAAAAACATAAAGGGATTATTTTTTAAAGGCATATTCTCCACAGGACAAGGCATACATTACTACACACAAATACAAAAATGTAACAAATATAAACTAAATTTTAATACTTCACGCTGGCAATACACTAAACACTCGCTATAAAAGAACGCTATAAATAACCAAAATCAGTCTCTTATATAGAAATTCTCTTATAGAGTGAGCTCGTATGCATGTTATCATGTAGGACATATGGGCCCAGAGTATCTCTTACGGAGAGAGTTCTCGTATATGGAGATCTCTTACAGCGAGAGTCTGGTGTACATACTTAGGGTATGTCGATTTTTAAATGCCATGGCAAAAATGGCAAATTAGGTGGGCAATATTGGCTGGGATTTACGGCATTTATTCGCAAGGTCAAAAAGAACCCATTTGGGCAGAATTGGCAAAAAATATTTTTTTCCCGTGTAAAATTGGCATAAATTATTAAATTTACATAGATCATTTAAATTTTATCCGCTATATGTATTGGCTCTTTTGGCGACTGCGGCGCGGCTAACTTTAAAACAGTAATTGTGGAGCTTCTAGTCTACCCTTTCTGCCATTAGGATAGTAAACATATATGTTGTAATACCGAGCAAATTAAATTTTTCCAAGGGAATTTTTATTTTTGCCATAATTTGTTGAAGGCATTTAAAAATTGACACACCCTAAGTTATACGGGTACATATCGTCGGTTAAACTCGTAAAGGTGCTAAAATAATAGCTAAAGTCCAGGGCGTAAGGTTATTGGGCAAGCTGTACACAAGTGTTTATAATGCTTTGGGTCTGCTTATTTATTTTTGAGAAATGTTTATAACTTCTAGTAATAACAATAAATTACAATTGATTTATTGGCGTTTTAAAATTTACTGAATTATATTAATAATAATCCCTAAATCCATTCAAGCTTAAAATTTCTCAAGATTACTATTGAAATACAAAAATTAAATGTAAAGGACAAATAACGTTATGTATATGGGTTATGGGTAAAACTATGGAAACTGTATGTAAAAGCGAAACATTTATTTGCCAACAACAATTATACATACATATAGTTTAAACAAATTAGTGTCTTACTACAAGTTCGGCATTGCTATATTACTTATTATTCTACATACAAAGTTGTTGCTCATGTGTAAGCAAAGACCTCATTATTATTATCAAAAAATTGTCTCGTCAACAATTTGCACTTATTAAGAAAACTATTACAGTAGAACCTGGCTATAAGAGGCCTCCATATAAGAGAATTCTCTCTATAAGAGATCCTTTGAACTCGCATTTCATACATGGTTATATGCATACGGGCTCTCTTTATAAGAGGATTTCTATATAAGAGGCAGATTTTGGTGATTTAAAGCGTTCTCTTATGGCGAGGTTCCAGTGTAGTAGTGTACCTGTTACATCTATAGACGCATTTTGTCACGGCAATAATTTCCACTTATGACCGAGTTTCAAAGTAATTAACAAATCGTCGCTTCGCAACGATTTACCACACCCCTACGGGGTGTTATGCGAAGGGGCAGAGCCAGAGCAGATATCCGGTTAATATTCAATGGAATAATCAATGTTTTAAACAAACAGTAGATGAGTTAAAATATTAGCAAACAACGAATACTCGAGTTAATCAAAGTCGTAGGCTTAGTTACTGCGTATATATTTCAGTAAAATCGGATTAAATTTTATAAAAAACTCGGGTAAATCTGAAACGGTGTAGCCGATTCGGTTTAACTATGAACTCATTAAAGCCATATGCCTATGTATACCAAATTTCAGGAAAATCAGACAATATTTTGTTAGAAACACGGGTAACTCCGAAACGGTTTGAGCGATTCGGTTCAACAATGAACTCATTAGAGCCATATACCTTAAGACTTTGCATATGAAGTTTCAGCAAAATCGAAAGCTTTAAAAAAAACGGGTAACTCCGAAGCGGGTGAGCCGATTCGGTTCAACTGTGAGATAATTAAATTAATATGCCTGGAGACTATGTATACCAAGTTTCAGCAAAATCGGATGATTTTTAACAAACCACCCGGGTAACTCCGAAGCTGGTGGGCCGATTAGGCTCAACTATGGGCTAATTAAATTAATATGCCTGCAGACTATGTATACCAAGTTTCAGCAAAATCGGAGGAGTTTTAACCAAATACCCGGGTAACTCCGAAACGGGTCACTCGATTTGGCTCATCTTTGAACTCATCTAAGCTTTTTGCCTGAAGACTATGTGTACCTAGTTTGAACAAAATCGGACCACGGGTTATTGAGTTATCGTGCAACCGGACGTATGGACACCTGGACGTACAGACGTACGGACATGTACCATTACATGAAGGGCCGCCCCGCTGGCGCTGCCCCTAAAAACGACAGCTCTTAATTTCAGAACTCAATCGAAACAACAATTCTGTGTGGAAATAAATGACTAATTATTACATGGATGAGCATAACAAATCTAAAACTGATTGCAGCTGATTATAAGGATTTGTCTAAAATCTAACAATAATAATAATAATTTAACAAATAAACAATAATTAACATAATAATAATTATTATTTTAATTATGCGTGTGCAAAAATGGAGACGTATAACGGATATAGTGTAAAAACATCGCGGTGACAGTAGTTTTAGTGTCATAATCCAATCTAAAAACTTT
The DNA here is from genome assembly GCA_034696945.1 of Lipothrix lubbocki. Taxonomy (NCBI): domain Eukaryota; kingdom Metazoa; phylum Arthropoda; class Collembola; order Symphypleona; family Sminthuridae; genus Lipothrix; species Lipothrix lubbocki. The sequence goes on from JAQGAK010002964.1 coordinate 3,988, forward strand.
GCGCGGAGACGAATTTAGTGCCATAATCCAACGTATAATCATGTGACAATGGATCTGTTAAATTAATTACAAACTTAAATTTCAGTGGAGTGAACGAAAACTCTCTGTAGGACAAGCACTTTTACGCCAGATTATTTGCTAATCTTGAAGGTCACCGCAATAAAAATATGATAATCATAGTAATAATAGCATAATAGTAATGTCCGGTGGGCAAAGCGCTATTCCAGCAAATAGTGAGGTCGAAATGTATGATGAATTCTAATTTAAATAACCGAAGCTGAGTTTTTTAATCAGAAAAGTGTATGAATATAATTATAGGGATAATAAAAATTCTGTAAGTACTTAGTCGATGACGTTTTTTCAATTTGAAACAATAAAAATGCAGTGTCTGGATGCATATTAAATTTATTATCACATTTGAAATTATTTTCGAAAAAATTATACACAACTTTCGTATTTATTAACCGATTTTATTAAATCAAAGATTGAAGGATGACAAATATAATGTCTCGCTATATGTAAAGTAATGTATTGTAAGATTGTCGGTAACTAATAAGCTGGCTCTTAAGTCCTCCAGAAAAGTATTACGCAACAACCTGCACATTCAAACACCCGTAAAACATTTTACAAAAAAATCACACTTTTCTAAAAAGACATACGCGAATTATTCTGTTTATTCAAATTTAAACAAAAGACAATATTTTTCAAACATATGAAGCAATTTTAGTGGTATTGAAAATGGAACTACTTATACAAAGTACTTACAGCAAATAGTGTTACAAGAATTTTAAATTTTCTAATTGTATTTATTATGCCATTTTAGAAATATGTACATAATTCATATATGTATATCAAAACAAGTGCGCTTAGCTGTGATGTTTTGAAATTACCTCCCATGACAGGGTCTATACGAGTTACTTTTTTCGGATTTTTCGAAAAAAATGATAAAGTCTTGGAAACAAATTTTGGATTTTGCCTCTAAAAATGAGTTTAGAAAATTTGTACGATAAAAAACTGACCTTTTCCTGGGAGGTAATGAAACGCCATTAAATTACCTTCATGTTGGCTTTTTTTGTTTGGTCGTAGCTGTAAGTCCGGGGGTCAAAAATGGCCATTTTTACTTTTTTTTTTAATTTTAAACGTACCGCCATATATTGGATGTGCGTCATATTAACACGTAGAACTAACATACTGCCGCTTTAACCGCGCGGTGAAAAAAACTGCGCGAAGAACTAAAGTTCCAAATATAGAAATAAAATCCACATTTTCCCATTTTAATAAAACCTTATTTTTTTACATTCCGAAATTTTTTTCACATATTTTAAAACTTTTCCTACCTTTCTGCGCCAATACTCTTTTTTTTAGATTTTTTAATTACTTATTTTGTTTAGAAGGAAATTATTAACATTTATATACTTTTTTCATTTAGGATTTAGGATAGATACACTTGCCTACCGTTAAATTCTAAAATTTTCGCGGTATTTTCCCATTCCTTTCCTATTACGTACGTGTATCTATACCGCTATTCTATTCATCCAGAAAAATAAAACTTTTAGCATTCTACTTTGCGTTTGAAAACTAAAGATTTCGTTGCAGCAAAATGTTTTTTTTACAAATATACTGAAATTATTAAGTTCACATTTCAAAACTATATTTCATTATTCATTAAGCCTATCGTGTTTGATTGTGGTGATTTGCTGCGTTTTATTTCTGCAATCATGCATGTGGAAGAAGAATGTGGAAATTGTGGTAGAAAGAAAAACCGTCGTTGATACTCCAGATAATTGTATTACGATAGTTGTACGTCGCAGGGTTATCTTTTTAAAATAATCCCCTAATTATTTTAGCTCTACATGGTCTAATTTAAGGATTTGAGTAATTACACTAGAACCTCGCTATAAGAGAACGCTGTAAATCACTAAAATCTGCCTCTTATATAGAAATTCTATTATAAAGAGAGCTCGTATGCATATAACTATGTATGACATGTCAGCCCAAATGATCTCTTATAGGGAGAATTCTCTTATATGGAGGTCTCTTATAGCGAGGTTCCAGTGTACATAGAATTTTCATTGTGGAGAAGTGGATTTCCCTACCAAAGACTTGACGTAATAGTAATTTAGTTGAATATTTGATGAAGTAGACAGAAACAAAATCTTGTCTTCTGACTTGTGCACCACTGGACTGACTTTGAGACGTGCGAAATAAATTAGGTGACTTATTGACCGAATTTGCTATTTGACATCGAAAATGATTCGAACATATTAAAATGTTATCAAAACTGGTTTAGGATGGAATTAGGTATTTTCAAAAAAACTTCCCGTCGATTCCTGCCCGTCGAAATAGACGCCGAAAAGGGGAAAATCAAGCTACAATCTTCACGGCGAAGATTTATTACTTCTTTAATATTTTTATTTTGGCTTTCTTTGCAGGCTGGGTTTCGTTGCTTTAAATTTCTACAAATAATTATTTTGGAAGATGGTGTGAACAAACACGCCTCATTTGTTATTATTATTTTTGCCTGAAGTTTGTGTTCCGGCTGGTGGGTGCTTAAATTGATTTTAAACACGCCGGAAACAACTATTTTACTTTTTAATTACATATATATATATATATAATTAAAAAGTAAAATGGTTGTTTCATATTTATTTGTTTCTCCTGTTGATACTGGTATGATAGCAATTTGTTAGTTTGAGTTTGTATTTCAAATTACACGTTTAGCAACATATTTATTTTTGAAGGGGGCTCTTTAGTTGTTTAGAAATTGTATATGATTTGCCATAGAAAACTTTAAGTAATTGAAATTGATTTGAGTTCGAACAAAGCTAGTCTTAGCTTTAGTAAAATAATAGACAAGCGTCTAAAACTTCAAATTTACATGATAAATTTTTCTGCCAAGTGTAGGCGCGAATTGCATGGAAAAATGAGATACTAATTTCTGTATATCAACAGGAGTATTTAAATTATTCGAATAAACTCGTCTACCATTATTTTTTTGAGTATAAATATATTAACAACATTTTTTAAATATTGTTTGTAAAAAGCATATCCTTAAAGTTAATAGCATCACCGTTTCTATTTACTTAGTAACGGCCTTGTTTTAGCTAACAGCAATTAAATCAGATAACTGTCTGGCATTTTCCTTAGAAGTTGCTGTGCCTTTTACCAATGGGGGCTTACTATTACATGGAACCCAGACAATTTATCCTAACTTTATTGTATGAGTTGCAGTTTTGGGCTGTCAGTAAATAAATAGTTGTATGTTAGAGTATTACATCAATATATTGAAACATATCTTTTCTATAGAACTCAGTATATTCAACCTATACTTATATTAGAAAGCGCTAGTATAAAAGTACACTATTAATCCACGTACACCTATCTTGAGATTGAAAGCTTAACAACGAGCATCTAATAAGTAAGATTACAAGCCATTTGTAGTTTAAGTTTGAAAATAGGGAAAATTACTAAGAACCTGATTATGAGATTCCCGCTGTAAAGAATCCCATAACAAACAAAATATCCTGAGAAAGAAGATATGGCATACTGCCAGGCCAATACTATCTTTGGAATTGGGGTATTCTAATTAATAACCTGCCGATAAGCAACAGAGACGCCTTAAAAACGCACAAACGACATTTAAAATTATATTTTCTCAGCAAAAATTGTTCTGATATACACTAGTAATTAAAACGAGAGATCCGACATCGACATATTCTTGCTAGAGAGCTGGAAGAAAGTGCGCGAGCAAGAACGTCCCAACCCGTAGCCGGAGCTACCCCATCTAGAACTAGTAAATTTAGGCGTGAAGAGCCTATTGATTCACGCCTAAGACATATTGGCAGTCGATCTCCGGCAATCTTAACTGAAACCTAAAAAACGTTAACGAAAAGAAGAAATATCAAGTTTATTCTTAACGACTGTAAAGTTCGACGCTATAATTCCACCGACCTTTAACTTGGGTGTTCCCCTACAGACCCAGATTTTAAATTTATATTTACGGAACAATATAAATTAGCGGTCTATATAAAATTCGAAGTAGAAGTTACTGACGAATGTTACGGCTCCTTTGTTCAACAATTACGATATTAAATAGAAATCGCTGCCGCAAGACAATCCTTTTCTTCCGTTGACACAGCCGAGAAAAAACGTCTTCTTGCCGCGAGAGAAGCTGAGTTACACAAAATAAATCAAACCAGTGGTTAAGTCAAAGAACTTGCCCATCAATGGTTTTGGCCATTTGTGGACGAGCTATCAGTTTGAATCTCGTCCGAACAAAATACCGAACCCTAAACAGACCCAGATTTACCCGTTGTTCCAGAGCAGCAAAGTGATGAATCCCCAATAAAACCTAAACCCTCGTCAGAGTCATGTGACGACGTTCCCGAACTTGAGAATTTTGCAGCTAAATCTTACAGAAAATCTCTAACCGGGACGTCCAAGGGTTCATCGGACGACAAAACGCTGGATTTCTCAACTTCTTTTATTTCGACTCTTTGAGCTCCAAGAGAAAAAGAGGCAACTCTTGTAATCGAAAAAAAGAGGACCAACCCGTAAAACAACAGATTAAGCTTTAGCAGGTTCTAACGGTTTTGCTTCTGTGAAATCAACATAGCAGCAAGAATCACCTCCAAAGCAACCTTCAAAGCCCCAACCTGGTAAACAACAGCCACCTGGTAAGCAACCTCCACATGGTCCTCAGCCGCCACCAGGTCTACAGCCGTCAACTGTGTCAAGTCTGGTACTACTATCATTATGTCTGACCAACGGAATCATGTGAGCGCCTATAACGCTCTGAACAATCAACTCAATGCCGTTTCTAAAAAAAAATTTGAGACATATGGGAGCTGCTAGAGCGCCGTACCGATAACTTTAACTTGACAGAATCTTTCATGGAGGAGTTAAAAGTACTAAGGGAAAAAATCACACTTCAACGGACAAATTGTTATAAGTATTTCGTACATGATCCCGCTGCTGTGATCAAGAATGAGTTTGCTGTCGCTTATAGGCGACCAGGAGGTACTGGTTATCTAACAACAACGACGGAGATGATACATCTATCCTGGTTTGAGTGGCACTACTACTTAGTCCTGACTCAAAACGCCACAAGAATCTGTGGCAAAATTCAACGGAAGCCACAAGAAATGGCCTTTTTTCCGTAATGAATTTCAGCTGAAGAAGTCTGAAAAATTTAGGCTTGTAATTAAAGCTGTCTCCGAGGAAGATTTAAAAGATATGTTTTCAGATCTATCAATCATCAATGGAAGCTTGGCTACAGCATGGAAAAGGATGACAGATCGATATGACTTCCCGGGAGAAACTGTACATGCTGCCATCCGTCCACTATTAGATTTACCAGCCTTCGTGTCTAAATCAGAAAATGGGTTAAACAAATTAGTTAGCACTGTCCGGACAACACGTTATCAGCTCGCTCAAGTTGATAAAGGAAATGTAACTGACGTCAACATTGTTGTTATTACTTATACAACACATTTTATTAAAATTATTATTATAAAATTATGTATGACATAATCCAAAGAGAATAATAATACCGCAAAAGGTTACAAATAATTCCTCAAACTTCTTAAAAGAATGAAAAATATTGTATTATTATTTAAGCTTAAATTTGTGTATACAAGCACGAAAATTCCAAATGTAATTTCAGTACACAGCTCTCTGTTCACTCAACTACTTCTTTGAATCCAAGTAGAAATCTAGGTACCATAAAGCACCCATTTAAACTTGCAGCAAATTTAGGTATTTTGGCAGCCAACTCAGGTATTTTGGCAGCAAATGTAGGTATTTTAACAGCAAGTTTAAATAGCAATACCAACAAATAAAATAAACTTGCAGCAAATTTAGGTATTTTGGCAGCAAGTTTAAATAGCAATACCAACAAATAAAATAAACTTGCAGCAATTTTAAAAACCTTCCAGCAAATTCAATAAACTTGCAGCAAATTTAATAAACTTGCAGCAAATTTAATAAACTTGCAGCAAATTCAATAATCTTAAAGCAAATTTAATAAACTAGCAGCGAATTTATTAAACTTGCAGTGAATTTAATAAATTTGCAGCAAATTCAATAAACTTGTAGCAAATTCAATAATCTTGAAGCAATTTCAATAAACTTGCAGCAAATTTAATAAACGTGCAGCACATTTAATAAACTTGCAGCAAACTTTATCTTTTTTAAATTCCTAATTTGCAGTTCTCAACATGTAGAATAATATGAAAATATAAAAAAAAGGATAATTGTTACAATACTTGACACTTTCACGAATCGACAAGCACTTATGAGGGTGAGTTCTTTTCTAGAAGGACTTTAGAATTAATGGTTCTTTTCTAACCTTAGAATTCAATCCTAATTACTGTTTTTATGTATTCATTTATAAATATTGTTGTTTACGAATTACGATTTAATTATTGTGAATCGGCCCGAACATTTTTCAGAGTAAATATATTTAACGCGGTAATGTCATATTTGGGCTAGCACGTCATAAAAGAGCTATCGAAGGCAGGGCTGTGCCGTGCACCTGCAAAACCCAACGACACATTGATGTTTTATATATATAAACATTCGGATATCCACATCAAAATAAACAAAATCACTCATTAGCATTACCCCCTGAATGTCCAAGACTTTTACAAACATCTTTTTTTTCGACCCAGCAGAATCGCATGGCCAATGATGACATGAATCAGAGATTCTTCACGCTAGTTAACTACTCAACAATACAATATAACAACAAGGGCTACTTATGCTCCTCGACGGCGCACTGTCCTAAAGCATTCATTTGCGAAATTAAAAAAATCTGACATAAAATGCTCTACAAATCGTGTTTTTCAAAATTTTTGAACAGTAGAATTGGTACAAATTTTACAAGTTGAAAAATTGTGCAAACATTTTGTGCATTCCTATCTCCAGTACACAGAAAAGAGATTTCCATATAAGAGAACTCCCTCTGTAGGAGATCCTTTGGGCCCACATATCATACATAGTTATATGCATACTAGCTCTCTATAAGAGAATTCCTATAAAAGAGGCGTGTAGTGATTTATATCTTAAACTAAATCTTACATTATGTTCTCAGAATTTTGCATTATTTTAATGCGGGAGTTCACAAGTGTGAATACTCTTAGCAATATTTCGGTAACCTAACTTCCGATAATGAGATGAAATATGGGCAGCGCAAAAGCAAACTCTTTTTGGTTGTCTTTATCTAAACAATACTTGTAAAATCCCGATAGTTTAATGAATTCCACTATAGGAGTTAATTTTTGAGTTAAGTCACTACAACTAAAGACTAAAACGTTTGTTGCCTTCCATCGATGTTGAGGACACGCTTCATATCTCGCCGGTAGTCTCGAAGCAGGAAGTTTTCGAAGAGGAAAGTCACAAACAAATTAGGCAGGCAAAACCCCAACCAGCAGATTTCTTTTTAGTTATTACTGTGGGAATAGTATGAATAAATACATCAGTTTTACTCATAAAATATATTTTATATATTTTTTTTACGAAACTTAACTATTTCTCGAAATATATTTAACAGTCTGTTGAGTAATGTGTGGCACATGCAAGTAAAACAGGCTTTCACAAATGGCTTAAATAAATAATGACTTTTTTACGACCGATTTAGTTGACGCTCTTACAATCGGTCCTACCGATAAGATACCTTCAGCCATTCAGTCTAACAATAAGTTCTAATTACACGAAGTTGCAGTTCTTATACTTGTATCCCATTAAACAGCTACACTGGACTCTCTCTATGAGAGACCTCTTTATAAGTAGCACACTTAACCCAGCCGTTCACTACATGTTACTATACACTGAACTCTCGCTATAAGAGAACGCTATAAATCACCAAAATCAGTCTCTTATATAGGAAATCTCTTGTAGAGAGTGCTCGTATGCGTATAACTATGTATGATATGTGGACCCAAAGGATCTCTTACAGTGAGAGTTTTCTTACGAGATCTCTTATACCGAGAGTCCGGTGTGCTTACTACACGCAATTCATGTTCTCTATAAGGGATTTTCTTTATAATAGCACTTTTGGGAGGCTTTATAGTGTCCTTATAAAGAGAGATCAGTGTACTAGGTCCGTGGTTGTATTTGAGCGCAAATGTAAATATGTGAACGTAAGCCAGTCATGTAACAACGGTAAAATATACAAAAACACCGAAACGTAATATAATTTACCTAATCTACTAAAACTTTAATTATCCCAAAATTATTACTCACATTAAACAGCACAAAGTTGACTGAGGCGTATTTCTTTATTAACAGGAGATTTCGTGACATACTTAATGAAGTATATAGTCTGATCTAAACAGTCAATTGTACTCAATGGGACTGGAGCTGTGGTGAAACACGCAGTCATCAGGTAGAGGGAGCTCTTTTCTCAATGTCCACTTGACCTCAAAAATTCTGAAAATAAAAAAATTATAGCTCGTATGTTGATTTATAACTACAATCTTACACAATACAACATATCTTCTTTCATTTTTTTTTCTACCCTTATGAAATTTGAAGTGGTGTCAAACGACAATAATTAATATAAATTTAATTTATTTAAGTTTTGCTTTTATACGTATAACCCTGGAAATCAGTCAACATAGTTAAACTATTAATTACCCTTAAAAATATCCTAAGGGGGGGGGGTGGACAATCGCCCACCTCCCCACCTGCTTTGACGCGCGTCTACAGTAGGCATACTACTTTTCGATATTTGTTTACAAAAATTAATGCTAAATGTTAAAATAGATATGGAGTAGATTTGTTATCCTGTGAAAAATAATACAAGACTCTCAATATACTTATACTAAAAAATAAATGTAGAAAAATTAAAATACATATGCCAAGACCTGTGAATGTAGACTTACAGAAATATACGCTTTATACGGCTTTCCAAAAACTTAAAAACTTACTTGTAGCAGGCTTCTCGGTCGCATATGTATTTGCGGTTTGACAGATATTTCATCGTCAGGCGTAATTTCAATTTTCCATGTATGTAGTGTGTATAACTTTATATTTAAATTGATCCCCAATACACATTAAAATACAAAATTTCTTTTCTATTCTTGTTATAATAATAACATAACTATAGTTCTAAGGCATGAGAGTACGAAACAAAAGGGCGTGGGTATTCTTTTGGAGGGAAATCCAATTTTTTTTTACTTTCAGAAATATCCGGCTTTCAAAAACTTATTTGTAGTTCGGAGGCTTCCTATAGGAATATCCTATACGACTATAGTCGCATTTTTGCGGTTTGACGGGTAATTATTTTATCATCAGCCTCAATTTCCATTTTTCATGTGTCTCTCTCCCTCCTTGTTCCTCGCCTGTCGATCGGTGATAATCCCTCTCATGTCATAAATAACTGACAGGTAAGCATATGCCAATAATGACGAAGAGCTGTAAGGGACAATGGATTGGGGAGTAAGGCAGCGTATGTTCAAGCGGGATTTGTCCAGCAGGTGCGAAGTGGGAATGGATACAGGAAATAAACAGACACACGCACATACACATAAAGTACAGATATAAAGATATAATATAAGAAACATAAAGGAATTATTTTTTAAAGGCATATTTCCCACAGGACAACACATACATTACTACTCACGAATACATAAATGTAACAAATATATAAACTAAATTTTAATGATGTATTTATTTAATGATGTAATGATGTATTTACGTGGTTATATTGTATTATATTTTTTATAAATTTTAATACCTAATGCTGGCAATACACTGAACACTCGCTATAAGAGAACGCTATGAATCACCAATATCAGTCTATTATATAGTAATTCTCTTATAGAGTGAGCTCGTATGCATATAATCATGTATATGTATGACATGCTGACCCTGAGTATCTCTTACATAGAGAGTTCTCTTATATGGAGACCTCTTATAGCGTGAGGCAGGCTTAGGGTATGTCGATTTTTAAATGCTGAAGCAAAAATGGCAAATGAGACGGGAAAAATTGGCAGGATTTTAGGGCATTTATTCGCAAGGACAAAAAGATACTTTTTATCCCATTTGGCCAGAATTGGCAAAAAACATTTTTTGCCCGTGTAAAATTAGCACAAATTATTAAATTTACATGGATCATTTACATTTTATCCGCTATATTGGCTCTTTTGGCGACTGTGGCGCGGCTAACTTTAAAACAGTAATTTTGGAGCTTCCAGTCTACCCTTTCTGCCATTAGGATAATAAACATTGGTTGTAATACCGGGCAAATTGAATTTTTCCAAGGGAATTTTTATTTTTGCCATAATCTATGCCGTTGTTGCCACAAATGTTTGCCTTTTTTCCCGGCATTTATGTCAAAGGGGAAATTAGGGCATAAATTGTTTTTTTTTGCCTTCTGCTGGCAGAGAGATAATCCCGGACAGGCAAAATATAGGGGGCATTTAAAAATCGACATACCTTAAATTATACAGGTACATATCGTCGGTTAAACTCGTAAAGGTGCTAAAATAATAGCTAAAATCCAGGGCGTAAGGTTATAGGGCGCGCTGTAAATAAGTACATAATGCTTCGGGTCTCCTAATTTATTTTTGAGAAATGTTTATAACTTCTAGTAATAACAATAAATTGCAGTTGATGTATTGACGTTTTTAAATTTACTGAATTATAATATTAATAATCCGTAAATCCATACAAGTTTAAAATTCCCCAAGATATACCACTGAAAGATAAAAATTAAATGTAGAGGTCAAATAACGTTATATGGGTTATGGATAAAAACATGGAAATTGTATGTAAGAGCGAAACATTTATTTTGCCAACAACAATTATACATACATAGTTCAAACAAATTGTTTGGTTTTCTTAAACTACAGGTTCAGCATTGCTATATTACTTATTATTCTACAAAGCTTTTGCTCATGTTTAAGTGATGACGTCAATATCAGTATTATCAAAAAATTCCCTCGTAAAAGATATTTGCACTTGTAATGAAACCTATTAGCAGTGTACCTGTTACATCTATCGACACATTTTGTCAAGACAATTATTCCCACTTAAAACCGAGTTTCAAAGTAATAAAAAAAACGACAGCTCTGAATTTCAGAACTGAATTGGAACAACAATTCTGTGGGGAAATAAATGACCTCTGCTTATTACATGGCTGAGCATAGCACAAATCTAAAACATTGCAGCTGATTACAAGGATTTGTCTAAAATCTAACAATAATAATAATTATTTTAATTATTCGTGTGTAAAAAATGGAGACGTATAATGGATATATAGTAAAAACATTGCGCGGTGAGAGTAGTTTCAGTGTCATAATCCAATGTAAAAACATTGCGCGGGGACAGTTTCATTGCCATATTCCAATGTAATAAAAAGATTGCGCGGAGACAGTTTCAGTGCCATAATCCAATGTAATTTCCACAGAGCGTGATGGGGAGCGGTCCGCCCGCAGCAAAGATCCTCGTCCCTGACATGTCAATGCAGTGAGTGTAAATAGCGGGTTGATATCTCTGACGGTAGTAATCCAACATGACTTCCTCGCTCGGGTACGTCCACCCATTACTCGCCTTCAACGTTGCGGATCTAGCGGAATTATTATGCGTCTCCAGATATTTCCCCGCCCGGAGGTCATAGAACATGATGGTGCCCTGGCCGGAGCCGATGGAGAGGAGCGTCGAGTAAAAGTTAGCGGAGCGGATCCCGAAACCCGAGTACTTTGACGGGATCTTCTTCACACATTGAATCGTCCGACAGTCCATGAGCGTCGTGTGGGATTTACTCCCAACGGCATAAAGTCCATAGTCCTCGTGAACTGCCAAGCACACATTTTCCAAACAGAATGGAAGTTTTCTAGAGAATCTCTGTAAAATATACAAAATATTCAAAAAATATTTCAAATTACAACAAATCTACAACAAATTAAAATCTTGGAAAATTTGGGTTCAATTAAAAAAATTGTTCTGGCGCCAAAATTTTTCAAAACCACGAAACCATATTATTTAAAAATTACCAGAATTAATTCAAGTTCCGTGCAAAATTTGTGAGACGAAACAACTTTTTGTAATATAATTATTTAATTTTTTTTATTTGAAAAAAATTAAAATTGAAAAGCCAAATACCTGAGAAAACCTCTCGGAATCCATATTCCAAATATGAATGTACCCGTTGAGTGACACACACGCCAACTCGTTTAGTCTTCTATTGAACACAACATCCCGGACTTTCTGAGCACTTTTACAATCCTTCCTCGAGACGGCGCTGATGAAACTCTGGGAAGGGACTTGGATGTAAGAGTGGTCCATTGCGGATGACACCGAGGCTTGAGTGGAGTTTATTGAAGAACTGACATTGGTTACGGGCGCTGCTTCAGATGAGAAAGCAAAGTCCGGGACCTTCCACAGTGCTAAGCTAGTGTCACGTGACCCCGAAACAAAATGCTCTTCGTCAATCCAAGAGATACCGAATACCCAGTCTTGGTGCGCCATCTAAAAAATTGATTTGTATTTATTAAAACTAATATCTAATAACAAATGTTTTTCACAAAATAGACCAAAATTAATAAAAGAAGGAAATTTAATAATAATAATAGCGTAAAAAAATTATCTCATTTGTGAACACAATTACTACAACATTAAAGGATAATTGATTATTATGTAAAAATTTTAGTTAAAAGTACACAAATAAATAAATATTATAAACTTAAAATCACTTTACATTTGGCACAATGCAAAACAGAACAAATTGCTCGGAATTAATCCCCACAAATATTATTTCCCATTACCTCTCCCACACAGACCGGATCCATAGTTGGAAGTTTGTACACCGCAACATCATTCGGGTTTTTCCCTCCCGTCGCCAGCAAAGTCCGGGATGGATTAATTTGAATAGCGTGAATTCCACATTGCGTGTCCGGCGGTAAGCTCCTTGGGGATGAATTTAACGAAGGAATGTGCGTCATGTGCTTTGTATTCACGTCCATGACCATTAGCTAAATTTCAACAAAATTCTATTTAATCAATTTATACTGAATTTTGTATAAATTGTATATTGTGTTATTGTGTATAATTATATTTTTATATTTATTTTTGTATTATTTTTGTAATAATTTTTGTAATAATTTTTGAAATAATTTTTGTAATAATTTTTGTAATAATTTTTGTAATAATTTTTGTAATAATTTTTGTAATAATTTTTGTAATAA